>JABUQX010103106.1:15000-103533 GCA_015478945.1 Trachelipus rathkii | reverse complement strand
TTCACTACGCCAATACTATAACTCTATTAGGTTTCGCATTCATGCATGTTTATCCACGTGATATTGAAGCTTCTTTTTCTACCCTACAAAATGTGAGTTGAATTAGAAAATTTCGTCTACCAAGGAGATAATCTCTCGTATTTTGACCTAATTGCGGTTTCCCGATGGCAGTAAAGAGTGTAGTCGAAATATTAAGTGCGTGACCACCGATAATAAAAATGTATGCCGCCGTGCCAGGCCCGCCCACCCGCCGTCCCGCGCGCGAGCTCGCGAGCTCGGTGCTCTTCGTCGGTCGTCGCCTCCAGCGCGGTACCTCTCCCTTTTCGCACTCCGGCCTCTCCATCCGCCTCCCTTCCCTTACCAGCTTGTCCCGCAAGTCCTGGTGAGCCTCTAAGCTGCGCACGCCGCCTAGCCGCGCGATCTCCGCTCCCTTCCGGTTATCCTCCTCTTATCTCCTCGTCCACCCGTGCTCCTACCTTGTCTGTTTCCGGCATGGTCCTTTTCCGTCTCTCTATTCCGTTCCCTGGGTGGCGCCCTTCCCACCGCCCTCAGCCCTCCGCAGGTACTCCGAGTCCGTTCCCCTCTTATTCCTTCCTCCTCTGCTCCCGCCATGCTGATTCTAAGCTCGCTATCACTATCTCCGCGCTCATATCTGAAACTACCCCGCGCTCGCCGTCTCTGCCCACGCCGTGCTCCGCCCCGCCCGCTTATCATGCCCTCCACACCGCCTCCCTCAACCCACCTAATAGTGTTCACTCTCTATCTCCGGATATCTATCCTATGTTCAGTCCACTAACCTCGATTCCGGTCTATAATGTCACTGCTTTTCCTGCAGTCGTAACACACTTCCTTCCGGCTGCGCTGCCGTATTCGATCTTCCATTCTAGGTAGCTTACACGCTAGTGTACCCTTCGTGTATGGAACGTCTACCACGCCGGATTGTCTGTTGATATCATGCATTAAGCATCATCCCCGTCCACTTAATTCCTCACTATAAGGCCTTTCTCTCTCAGAGTAGATGCTCTCTACGCACTCGTCTCCGATTAATGCGCAGGCCTTATCTCATCCTTTTCGGACGTTTTTTTCGTAGAGCTGGCTGCCACTGCAATTCGACCGTCATATTATTTCTTATTGCTACGCTGACATGCCGCGTCGTTTAATCGTCATTGCACTTGGACACACATAGTTCAACTACAGGACTGCAAACTACTCGGAATTAACTAACTTTCACGCCACCAATAATACTGACGCCATCTGGTCGGACACGTATTCCTGTATCATTACCGACAGCCAGCACTAGATTATTTCTCATTGTAGGAATTGGTCGCTAACTCTACATGCATTGGCAAGACTAACTTAACGGGCACATCAGCATCCTATTCCACTCTCATATCCGGTGTGTGCAAATATTCCAGTGTCTTGTGTAACCTGCGCGCCATCTCTATACGCAATTACATGCTACATACATCATAATATGTAGATCAGTACTCACGTAGTCTTATATATAGTTGCATAATTAGCTGTAAGAAACATATTCGCTATAATAGATTGTATCAAATGGGCGCGGGTTTACTTATGGTTGGTTTATTTACTCTTAACCTTTCCTCTTTAGCTTGAGACAGCTTTTGTGGTGAACATATAGTAACTACTGATGGGCCGATATTACAAACCATGTTGAAGTTAGTGATACTAACTCTGCTAGGAAAAGAGGACCATTTTTAGTTTATCTAACGCTAGGCTTAGCCCCGTTTGATTTGCGAATATCCCCTACTGAAGTTATGCGAGATACTCATCTACGTGTGAGTGTGCAGATTCGACCTAGAATCTGCAGTAGCTCGCGTTCTTGTTCGGTAAGACCGCAAGCTGTCACTGTAAAGACACGATAAGCGACTACTCTTCGTACACAAACATTTAATTCACGTGCAAATGCAGATATTTAAGATTTCGCATCAATATCGTCACGAGCGAGAACCAAAGCGTAAGAGCTTACATTTACTCACGATGTCTCAATAAATGATGAGAAAAAATGTCTAACTATCCTCGTATGAATGAGCTAGCGTCCATGCTCGCACTCGAGAAAATCCTTCACGGCAAATGTTTTAAAAAATAAACGAATACTGCTCTATACAGCTTTCACAAGAAATTCTGACATATCCATTCCTATTGCATCATATTTATTGCATCTCGTATCGACTTCTTGATGATTTGTGAGATGACATGTGTTTGCATACGGTTGTCAATCATGCAATATTTTGTGAATAAGTATTAACCTCCAGCAGTTTGTAGCAAACCGTTCTGAGCTTGTAAGAACAATTATCTCGACCCTCTTCCAATACCATTGGACCCTTCGAGCAGATTATGACAGGCACAAACATGCGTTTTAAACACAATGAGCGCAGACAAGAGTTCCTCATGTTTCAAAAGGTTGATGATTTAATCGTGTCTGGCAAACCCTGATTTATCTTTTGGAATTACAATTATGGGCGTTTCTAGAGAAGTATGTCTGCCAAAGAATGACACACAAATATATGTCTTTAGCAGTCTAGAGGGGAGAGCCGTTGCGGCGAACTTTCGATGAGGGTAGTATTGGCGAGCTGCACAGACTGACTGGAACTAACGATTTAGGTACTTAGGAAAGCATATTTTGAAATGCCTTTAGCAGAAACTTGTGATATCATTGAATCTTCTGCCGCTCTTATGTGTACATATTTGTGTGTTACTGTTTTTTTGGGAATACTCAGGTATATTATGGTGCGTGAAGGAGAAGGCAGCAGCTTTTAATGATGGAAAAGCAGGAATTGGCTTGCCCACGCTGCAAGCTAATCTCTTACTGCATAAGTAGCACAGGGAAGTGATATGGGTGTAAAGTTTTGACAAGCACGAGAACCATTACTAAAATGTACGTACTTTATGTGTTATAATTATTTACTTTGTATTAGATCCCTTTTGGGGGAGGGGGGGGGACCAACAGACAACCACCTTTAAAAAAACCCTTTTTTTTCTTTCTTAATTTTTCTTGGGGGGGGGAAATTTTTAACAAATGATAAGAATTCCGATCACATGTTCAAGCCGTTAATCCAGTCAATCGACGACAGAAGATCGTTCAGTCAAATCAATAGTTCAAAGGCTTACCATCAAAAACACCATAAAAATAAATTAGAGATTTGTTTCTGAGATCTTTTGCATAGACCAAGTTTTCTTATACGGGAAACAATTGATGTTCTATATTAATTGTCACACCAGTAAACATTAAAAATCACCTAATGGTAGAGAAGGTGATTTTAGAGGGGAACTTTATATGAATGGGGTTTCTCACGGACCCAATGGTAACAGTCATTTAAATTCTTTTAAGTATGCCAACCATCCAGGAAATATTTCTGAGTCTTCCCTCACTGTGAATGTTTCTGCTAAAGTGAACAATAATAATATTAGGCACAGAGTAATAAATAATAATTACAAATTATCCTCGATTAAATAAGTATTATTAAAGAGTATTTTAGATCTTCATTCCAACGATGATATCCACTTTATTCCTGGATACGACAATTATGTCTATAGGCAGAATGCCAACATGCTACTATATCTATCATATATATATGATATATATATAAATAATAATAATAATAATATATATAATAATAATAATATATACTGATATACGTGAAGAAGAAGATTATTATTTATTATATATATATATATTATTTATATATAATATATACTATTATATACTATTACTTATATATAATTATTATTAATACTATAATATACTATATTAAAATTATATATATATATATTATAATTAATATATATAATCCCAGTCTTTTCATATATATAGATATTATAATTATATATATATAATTATTTATTATTAAATATTATATATATATATAAATATATAAAATATATATATATTATTATATTATGTTATAATATAGATATAATATATATTCATATAATATATAAATACAAACATTAGCGTATTCGTAAATACTATAATTAGAATTAATTAATAATATAAATGTAATTCCAAAAATGTTTATTTTGGTAATGAGGCTTTCAAGCTAGTTGCTAATGTAATATATAAAATGGAGAAAGCTCATGGAAGAGTTAATTTTATTCAAGACTTGTTAATGTAATTCCAAGCAATAATTATAATAATAATATAGTAATAATAATATAATATAATATGAATAATATAATTAATAATATAATAATATGTACGCTTAATTAAAAATTTCCTTGTAATTTGAAGAAATATTTTAGAATCTTTTGTTGTGAAACTTTTGAGATTATTTTTAAATCAATTACACTGAAAAATTTTATAATTAAATTGTAGTAGCATTCTCATTGAGAGATCAAACTGTCATCGGAATAGCGTAAACCAACGTATTTTTATATTAAAAAAAAAAAAAATACTCTTACCCATATCTTTTACAAACTGGAATGAAAAGTTTAAAGCCTTAAAATAAATTTATGAAGAAAAAACAAAATATAAAAATACTTTTTTCCCCAAACACTTGCAAATTATTTTCATAGTTAATGATACCTGCTATATCTGGGAGGCAGGGTCTTGATTAATAATCTTTATTAAAATAATTTCTGCTGAGGTATCATATTATCACTCAACTAAAAAAATAATCTCTTATACAAAACCTTCATTGCCAATTCTTACATTAAAAAAGAGAAGAAAACTTCAAGGCAGCTCGTATAAATGTGTGAAGAGTATGTAGCTTCTTTCTATCTTCAAACTACAGTGAAACGTTAATAATATAAGGCTTAACATTTCATCCTGATAGAGCGTTAATATTTTTTGTCGACTCATTTCAGGGTCGTCGGAGTCGTGGGTTGTGCAATTTTCCATTCGGGTCGAAATCCTGTGTAGTGGAGTCGAGTCGAAAATTCCTGGTAGTGGAGTTAGTTTATAGTTTTCTAGAACATTATTTAATTTTTTGTATAACTCGCTTTAACACTGGTCAAAAAAAAAAAAAAAAAAAAAAAAAAAAAAAAAAAAAAAAAAAAAAAAAAAACGCACGCTCTTTATAAATAACAACCAAACCTTATTTTGCATTATTACGTTATACATTTGTTTCGAAACTGAAATAACTATTTCTTTGTCATGTGTTCGCCTGCATCTTCTGTCCTTTACGACTTTATATAGCATTTGGAGATTATAATTCATTGGAATACTCGAATCTCCGTCATATATTCTCCAATGAGAAGAAAGCAAAAATATTTGAACAAAAAATTTGATACTCTAATCCTTATATTACTGATAAATGGTAGAGAAGAAATTTGAATTGACTGAAGGAGTCGGCGTCGAATTTTTGTTTGAGTAGTCTGGTGAGAAAATTTTTGTTTGAGTGGAGTCGGCTGTCAATCATTCACATGTAATCCGGCGTAGTGTAGTCTAGAAATTTTGTTAGTGGGTCAGAGTCAAATCCATTTATTAGGGAGTCAAGAGTCGAAAATCTTGTTTTTACGACTCCGCACAGTGCTCCATGCGACTGAAATAGATGGCTCCGCTTATGCTACACTCTACAGGCCCATCATTGATTGAAAAATTTTTCCTCGGCTCAACCGAAACGGGTCATTTTGAACAAACAAAATAAATTATTTTTTTAAGCTTGCAAAAAAGCTTTAATATATCTTATGGAAAAAATAAATGAAACAGGCTTCAGTCAGTTGTAGGCATTTAGTTTAATTTATATAAAAATTTATTGAATGTAAACAGTTTTAATTAATTTAATTAAAGCTTAAAATTAATATCCGAATCAAAGGCGAATGAGGAAAGCAAGATTTCATTATTGAAAGTCAACATTGCACCCTATGAAAGTTATCTTTATAGGGGGCGGGGCGGTCCTGTTATAGATTAGGACATGGTTCGATTTTTTCTGTCTTCTACTTCTATTTTCTTTCAATTGTGGAGCAATATTTACTATATTAAATATATAATAATAATATAATATTATAAAATTAAATTATTTTATGCAACCTCATTAATGTACATAAAATTTGGAGCCACACTCCATCAATCATCGTTATGTTATATTATTTATTTTCTTATTTATATTATATGTAGCACGGAACTGCACAGTAATTTCGCGCACCTCGACCATATGGGATCTTCAGATCCTTCACCGCAAGAAATTCTGCGTCAAGGGAAATTGCATACTACATACATTTCTTACAGTGACGATAAGTGCGCGTTTATACTCTAGGTGAAGCAGACCTGCTTCTGACTCACCATTTTTGATTCTAGCCACTGTGGATCGTCTTTCCGCATCCAAATGATCGACTTCTTTTAAGAGCGATGACGAGCTAGACTGTTGACTTTTGTATGTCTACAATTACGATTGTTCTGTTGTATATTGTTGGCTATGTTTTTGTGACTGGTGGGTATTGAGATTAGCTATATTCACAATGCCGTTAACGCAATTCAATATTAACAGAAAATCCTTTTTTTGTGTACGGCCTTATAGGTAGCCGGACCGAGACTTCGGACTCCCGCTCTACCACACGACTATCTCCGCTGGACTCTTTTGGTTATGTTATGCTACTACCACATATATTTATGTTAGTATTTGTTATATTTCTTGTTGTTGTCACTCCTCAAATTCTCATTTGTGAATAAGTTTATTGACTTTGCTTAATCTAAATCTATCCCCTAATTATCATTTCCTAATTAATTCTTTGTTTAAGATTTATCTTTACTGTTTAACCTCTCTAACTTTAGCCAAAAATAGTACTACTTTACAATACTTTTTTTCAGCTCTCTAGTACAAGCAATCGATACAAGCGTTAGAAACTTTCATATTAAACGCTAAAAGAGTATATCCATTTCTTGTTCCAAACTTCCTTATTGAGCGTTATAAACATTGGGTTGAATTATGCAAAGATATTTTTCCTTTGGGGGGGCCAAGCCATCTGGCCAGCCCAGATGCTACGCCTAATCACTGTTTGTCGTCAGTTATAAAAATCTCCTTTAATTCATTTGCCAAAAGGCTGATATACTAAAGCTAGGCGACTGACTCATCATCGTTAAGTTCTTACAAAATCTCTTAATTGTAACATTAGATAACAGGTACTTAGCAGTTTCAATTAAATCTTAAACCCGCTTCTCCAATTAATCCAGTCCTCTCGCCATCCACCCTCAGACTCGACCAACTCCCACTTAACTTGTGGATGACACGACTTATACAAATGAACTCGCCTTTAGAAATAAATATTAAACAAAAAAAAAAATAAAAATTCAAAAAATAAATAGTATATAATATATAGTACGCTTAAGTTATATTTATAATTACTATATTCATCATCTACGCTAGTATAGTACGTCCCTCCACATAGTCAATTATACCGTAATACTAACTACCTCACTATATATATACTAATAGATTATAATATAGATATTACTACATACAATGTACAATCGTCTATATACTACTTCTCTCTTTATAATATATATCCACTCATATTACACTATATAATATATAACCTTATCATCCAGTCAAGCTATCGGCTTCTAGCTTGACTCATTATTTTCACTTCAATTAAATATGCAACGTTTATTTTATATGCGATACCAAATACTAACTGTATATACTCGCCTAAATATATATATATCTTCACTAGTACCATAATACTGTTAGTTCTCGTATACCATTATGCTACGTCACAATCTAGCTCGGCTTTAATATACCCAGTTAATCTGTACAAGTTGCAGATATATAACTCAAATCCATTAGCCGATTTCCTACCTATATAAAGCATATGAATGCTACTATCCGTCCTATATACTCTACATCATCCTTCCATTTACCTCTTAATCTTACCAGCCAGATCATAGACATCCTATCGTATCACCTATATCATACAATAGTTCCAGAACTAATCATACATATATCGACAACTTATATATAAACAAAATAAACCGTAATCACCATCTGCCTTACCGTGACTACACTTATACTATCGTTATACTACCTCATAATCTAACTTAATATTCTATATCGCTTATTATAATTAACTCAATCCATCATAAATATACACTAGAATATTTACGGTACACGCTCGGATCCGTCGGACGCTCCCGCTCGCTAACTACATATAAATACTAGCATAGCTCATAAGCATATCTCATTCAATGAGCTTACTACTATTATATGGCTCACCCGACATCTCCACCTAAGTTCTACTAAATACACCTTAGATAACTATCTACAAATCTACACTACAAATCCACCTATTGTATAATATAGTATCATATATATATATATATATTATCTATAGATATTATACTCCTTATCAGCGATTAGGTCTATATATCAATATGCCCTATATAATCTATATCCCTACTACAACCTCTCAAATCCCTCCTGCAACACTAAGATCCATAACCCCTAATACCTCCCTGCCTTGTCCCGCTCATATCCGCCCTGCCAATCCTATGCATATAGCTATCTATACCATACTATCATACATATACTGCCTTATTATAACCAATAGACTGTCGCGTCCTAATGTAATACTAGCAAGATTAGTTCGCATAACTCCACAATGTCTAACAGCTTCTCATTAATCATCTCACAATTTCTTACTCTGCAACTCATTGCTACACATCACTATAATCCTCCAATTAATTAAAAGTAATATAATCTACTATAATTAATATACATAATACACTAATAATGTAATACTATAATAATAATGCCCACTCATACTATCTCCAAGTATATGATAATATAGCTAACTAGCTTCAGAATTATCATCTATATCGTCATCAGGTTGTACACACGGCAGCGCTGTATTCGACCAGCCTCCGACTCGATTCATCGTCCTCTGCAATTCAGAATCGCGTTTCAATCAACATAACTTTCGGTTGAAGAGTCTTGAAACCGTATTACTATCTCCCGCTGCTCAAGACTGCCACCAGTCACGTCGACGTGCACTCGACGTTTCGAACTTACTAATGCCAGGATTTTTCTGATCTCATGCAGAATACTGCGACCATCTCTTTTAGAGACGAACTGATAAAGGGAACAAGAAATAGCGACTCGCTTATGTTACCATAATTTAAATATAAGGTAGCTAGACGGCACATATAGAATAAGAACCCTCACAAATTAGATTCTAGTGAATAAAAACCAAATTACGGTACATCTAGAATATACAAAACACTTGTTAAAGATACATACTCACCTCACCTAGTATGAACTAAGATCAGACACGTACATCTAGACACTAGAATACAACTGTTACAGTCCCATACGAGCACTATGATAACAACCGTCATCAATTGATTGCTTCTAGCATATAGAATCTGTCATAATCTCGAAATAACACACATATGCGCGTCTATAGACCCACGGATATACCAAATTCCGACACTGCTTGTTTACTCAAGTCATTTAATATATTTTCACACATGATCAAGAGTCTGTAAACAACTCGTAGTGACCTCAAGCTCATAATTGGCCTCGTTCCACCACTCTCGCAAGAACATCCTTGATAATCTTAATGCTCGACTTACGGATTACTTCAGCTTTTAAAATAACTTTTAAGGCCAAAAAATGTGCATCTCTTCAAACTACAAAAAACACTCTCTATTACATGTTTTTTTTTCCTTCCTCTCTTGCTCTTTCAATCGCATAAAGGAACCTCGCTCACAACTTTTCACATTCCAATTCTTTGCGACCTTCATCATTGACATCACTTGCAGTCCACTTTATCTAATGCAGATCACGAGAATTTTTAACATCGACTACCTAGACCTTAAACACCCTACAATCCTACCATCCTACGCAGATCACATTACTATACGGACCTTACTTACGTATAGATATGATCATAGTGCCACTCTGATCAATACTAACCTCACTATCAGTACCCTCCTTCATACTAATCTACATCGCTCATTATATACTTCTCTCTCTATAAGCCACGCACGTGACGTATCTTCACGCTAGATATATAATTACTACGCCATTATAAACTCACTAATACCCTCACTCTACCTAACTCCGAACATAAACATATCCGTAACCTCGCTATGCTATATCCTACTTATATACTCTTCTATATACCTTATAAGACTTACTATTAAATTAATATAATATATTATATATATAGTTATATATAATATATTATATATAGTATATATATATATAATATTTCCTGTCACCCTCCACAGTAAAGCACTGCGGGCGATTAAACCACGGTTACAGATTTTAAATTTATGAAAATGTTTATCAAGTTATCTATTCTAGTGGAATGAGGTTACACCAGGAGGCACGTCTGTAGCAAGGGGTTGGATCCTCATTCCTTCAGGAGGAAATCGAAGATTGCCAATTACGGTTGAGAGTGCTCATACCATTGGCTGACCAGGCGATCACGATCTGATTTAACAACAATAGTGGACTTGGTTCGTGCCGACTTTGCACGCACAGAATTTGGCCTATTGAGGGGAAGATCCCCTAATAGGCAGCGAGTGAGAGCGATAGTACCTTATGAAAGATACGGATGGGCTTTCCCTTGTCAAGACTTTCTCTGTGCCTAGGCTTACTTCATCTAGGACTCCCTACTAAGCAGTTTCTAAGAACAATACTAACTTGCGCTAACCACAATCTTGAAATGCTAGCAGAAATACATCCTTCCCCATATTTTCCGTTTTACGTCACAACTGATTGATTCCACATAATACTAAATGGCGACAGACCACTCAAGGACGGTGGAAAAACTTGTAATCGATGGCATGCTAAACTGACGGTCACGGTCTGAAAACCAGCCGGCAATCGCCTTCACTACTGATACCACTAGCCGATTACTCAAGTGATGGGTTGCAGGCGGGGGACCCACAATTCCTCACACTACGGGCTGCATTTTCCATCCATTTGCTCTATAATATACCAATCTATCCTGTAATAAATTGTAGGTTAGCACACACTGGGTGTAATAGTTAAAGAGAAACTATCTAAGTAATGACAAAATGTATCAAGAAACAAAGCATAATCGAATAAATAATCAATTAATGATGAACTTATGCCTAGAAAACTCCTCCACTCTAACCATTCTCATCAAGATCCGTTACCTATCTAACATCTATTAACATTCGTTCTTCTATCTAAAACTCTTATAAAGATTCGTTCCTATATCCAAAATCTTATTACAATTAATTCTTTATATCTGAATTCAAGCAGTTTTTGAAATTTTAGAGCTAAAATAGGACTAATAAATTATGTTAAGGAGTTTAAACCTATAAGTCGCTCTTATAACGAGGCTAAGATGGGTACTGTCAGCTCTATTAGGTGTCACTTATTTGATTATACTGGAAGTACGTTTATCGGAAAACTTATTTAAGTTTGGGGTGTTGGAATAAGACATATAAAGATTGAAAAGAACTTGAATCTACGTTCTTGTGAAAAGTATTTCTCAATCCCAATTCAGCTTATTAAAAATTTTAATCTTTCTCCAGTTAATGTAGAATATTACTATTCTCTCTATAAAAAAAATAAATTTAGCAATAATAATATTCATAAAAACAAACACATTGCCCAGCATTTTACCTGAGAGTGAGACTTTGGCAGTTTTTGATATGAATTCATACAAAGATAGTATAATAATAAAAGTTAAATTTGAAAACGGTACAAAAAGGGACCATCCCTCACCATTGAAATGTGGGTTGATTCCTTTTTGCATAACTTTAGATAAAATTATAATTACTTAGTTATGCAATGAAATGTAAAGTAGAAATAATACTTCTTTAAAATATAAAAATAATTAAGAGGTCATATCATTACAAAATTTTCCATAAACAATTTTAGCTTAATTGTTTTAAGATTTATTTTTTCTTCGTTTTTGCTTAATGACGATAATAATTATATTTAAAGAGCGTTGAAGCGAAAAAGATTAAAAAATTAAAACTTAAAACAATGAAGCTAAATTGTTATGAATTTTGTAAATGACCTGTGACATCTTAATTTTTTTCTACTTTAAGAAAATTCTGGAATCAAAGAAAATAATATCCCATAATATATTTTAAATTTGATTTTTTAAAATTGAACAAACTAATATAATAATAAAATATAGATTAAATTTTCTCAATGTATAATTAACAATATTTTATCTTTATAAAAGGCACAAACGAGAGGAATTTGGATTTTTAAACTAGTTCAAGCAGCTATTCTACAATATATAAGTATATATATATTATTAGTTTTCTATTATATATAATCTATAATATAGTAATATATATTATCTATTATTATATTATATAATATATATATATTATATATATATATTAATATATACTATTATATAATATTATATATTATATATATATACTCTATTATATATTATATATCATATATATTAATATATTATTTTTATTTATATATATCTAATTATAATATATATATTATATATGATATATTTATATATATATATATATATATTATTTATTATACTTATATAAATAATTATATTTATATTATATATTTATTATTTCTCTATTTTTATCTTCTAACACACTCATTCCTATTTTATCAATTCTTCTCAACCTAAACCCGCAAGATTCTCTCATCTAAACTTTAGGAACGACCGGGCCCCGGGCCCCGCCAAAGAAATCAGGAACGGTTAACTGTGATTTACACTAAATAAATAGAGGTTAATCACACCAAAAAACATATATTTATTTCCATTCCTCCTTTGTTATAAATTGATGCAAATACTCAATACTAAAATATAATCAATTTTTTTTTTGTATTACTAATGATTTCAAATTTAAAATTGATTTCGAACATATGACTTTCCAGGTTTTGTCCCAATGTTCGAATTTGAATATTTCAAACGAATTCTTCAGAGGAAATAAATATAATTTTTGTTATCATTAATGCTATATTATTTAAAGTAAATATCTTACAAGACATGAAATATTTTCCAATGCTTCCTAACACTTCACTAAAATCAGAACATTGTATGAATATTATATATTATATTATTATATATATTATATATATATGATATTTATATATTATATATATATATATTTATTATATATAATAATACTACTCATATATATATTATAGATATATTATATTATATATATATTATGTATAGTATTAAAATATAATGTAAGATTATATATACTTATAGATATTATAAGTATTTTTATGGGTAGACTATTTCAAATATTACTAGTATATTCTGCAACAAAATGGAAAATTTTAAAAAACGCATAATAATATAAATATATATATAAAATAAACTATATTCTTCTTTCTCTGGAAAATCATTTTGTTGGTCTAAAAATTCTTTCGAAACTATTTATCTTTCCTTTGCAATCATCAATATTACTTTTGCTTTTTAAAACAATTCAAATCTAAATTATTTTTATTTTTCATCTTTAACTAAATTAAGAGTTTTGACTTACATTTCTATTTTAGCTAACCCCGGCCGGCCCTGGCTAATTAGAGCAGCCCGCCAGGCAAATTCCCTCCCGGCGGTCCCTTCTAAAACATGTACTCTTAGATCTTTACCCTTATTCAGACCATAGTCTCCCATATCTAACAAGATAAAAAAAATCTCATGTGTAAGACCTAGCCACTCAAGCTTATCAGTACGCTTTACACACACAAACGATTAATTGCAAACATAACTATCCTGCTTCCCATTTATCACTACTACACTCTTCAATCATCTGTTCCTTTATCATTCCAACATTCATATCTAAATGATTAACTCGACCATGTCCGAGACTGGCTCACCCATCTAACATAACGTTCACACTGAGTACTACATCTCTCCTTTCACATCACAGACATAACTTGCTCTTTCATCCCGCTTTTATTTCAACATCTCTTTTACACACACATTGCCATCGCTCTACAATCCCTCGAACGTCTCTTCCGACGCACACAGAAACCAAAATCATCCGCATAAATAGGTAGGGCACCCTATCTTTTCTATTTCTCCATCATTTAAACACCATTTCTCTACCACCTCACCTCTAATTCTTTCATTTCCCAGTCATATCAATTGATCAACCAAAGGAGCATAACACCATTGCCTGCCTCACCACTAGGGTTGGGATTAAAAAACACGTTTTCGTATTTTTTAAAAAAAAAACACCGTGTTTTTAAAACAGGCATCGCCAAAATTTTCTTTGTTTTTTGTTTTTTATAATACTTATATTTCATTATATATCAGTCTTTTTAGGGTATTTCATTTAATCAGTTAAATACAATATTACTCTCGTTCTTTGAAACATGTTGATGACTGAAGAATTTATTTAGTTGCTATAGGCTATAATCATTACATTTCACTGATCTGATCTGAATATTATTATTAATTATTATTATTATTATTATTTATATATTAACTCTCACAATATATATATATATATATATTAGTATATATGTAATATATATATATAATTATACTACTATTTATATTAATATATATATACTATATATTATATATATATAGTATATAATAATATTATATAAATTAACACTATATTATATATTATTATATTATAAATATATATATATTATATATATAATATATATATATATATTATATATATTATAAATAATAGTACTAATTCTTATTTATATATATATTACTATATATATATATATATTATTTATATACTCATATAATATATATATATACATAATATATATTTTATCACTCCTTTTCTCTCCAGATGGTTGGTAAGGTGGTAACAGAGCATCAGAAAGAAGCCAGTAGAGGAAATGGCAAAGTCAGTAAATTAAGGCCAGTGCTTACCCCCCCCCCTTTGTCCTTATAATGTAAGGACTGCGTCGCAGCTCAGGAAATCACCCTTAGCCTCATACCAGGACTGCGACGGCCCTCACTATGTATAGTCATCAGTGTAGGGTCATCCCTTGACCAGGGGGCCAACACCCTACAAATCCGCCATTCTCTCTGATTAGCACCTTGTAATTCTCGCTTGCCAAGACTCCTTTCTTCTTCAGACCATTCGTTTACTGATCAATCACTTTTTCTTCGAATCTACCCACGATCGTTTAAACACCACTCGCCACTATACTCTGGCTTTTAAAACCGAACTATTTTAATCCTTTCACACGACCAAACCATTAAAGCTACTTCTTTATCTTCGTTACCCCTTCTTCACCCACCACAAGTCTCTTAATATGTTCATTTCTCTTTATAAATTCTTCTTCACACCTAGTATGCTGATGTCTCTGAACAATTAACTTCTAGTCTATACTTATTCGACATAGTCTCACTGACGTATACATAACACAGGGTAACAACATACCCTCATGTTAGACCTAGCGCACAGACTTAATCCTTTAACATTCACTAACGACTATTGTCCGACATCTTACCATCATATTTCCCCTCTGGGAGAGAGCAAGGTAAATATGGAGCTTATAACCCTAAAAATTTAAACAAGTAAAAATATTTTTTTTTATCCAAGTAATATCTTCACAATGAGGACTGCCTCGATCACTACCTAACCTAGCTTTATCTATGTTTACTTTCAAACACCCTCCTTTTACACCCTGCAAATCTCTCTACACCTCTCAAAACTTCTTCAGCATTCCGCCACACAACCAACATCCGCTATATATAGGTAGGGACCCTCAACTCTCTCTCTTCTACACATTTCTCTGACGCCCACCTTCATTCTTTCATAACCCCATCCTACAAATTGAATAACAAGGAGACATAACACAATCCCGTGCCTTCACGCTATTAATCTAAACCCAATCACTTTTACACCTTTATTCTTACACACACCTCACTATCTTATACATACTTTGATTCATTCTATAAGCCTTCACCAACACTACTATTCACGTAACACCTGCATGACCTTACCCTATTACCCTATCATATCCCTTTGAAAATCATACAACCTAATACAATTTATTCTTCCTTCTCTAATTTCTCTATATGGCTTCATGAAAAGAATTGATCCCCACCTCTACTACTCTAAACAGCACTTGTTCTTCACAATCAGTCCTTCAGTCACGCTGGCACTCTTCGACCAAAACACCAGCTATATCTCCAATACAACACGCAATACTAATACCCTCTAATTTGGTCAGTTCCCTTTTCTCGCTGACCCTTATTTAAAGGAACTATTACTGCTCTCCCAATCCATGGCAACTATACCCTCCATAAACGCTTTAGTTACACAACTACACAAGATCCAATCAATCACCTCTTGCCTCGTCTTGCTCATTTCGACCATAATTTATCTATACTGCCGACTTTACCATTCTTGCACTTTCTCATCTACCATTATCCTCCTCCTTTTAATTACTTCATCTCCAAAATACTAATTCCTTCTATGTTAACATCAAACCAAACAGTCATTCACCTCATCATTATCCAATATTATCCAGATTTTCGAAGTGTTCTTTTCACACTCCACTCGCATCCATTTCATCAATTACAACCCATCCTTTCATTATTCTATGAGATTCCCTTTTCTCATTCTTACTCTTTCGCGCTTCTTTCAGAAGAGAATTCCTATTCCCTTTATGTCTCCATTCATCCCTCTTCCAAACTGTTCATTATACTCTTCCTTTTCTCTTACGTATTGCTCTATTTAGCATGCCTTTTCCTCCTTATATAATTGCAAGCATCTTTTCTTTTGAAACTTCATTCATTTGCTTTTAGTACAATTAACCTCGCTTCTTTTTTACTTCTAACCGCTTGCACATCACCTCTTCATTCCACACTCACTGCTTCTTCTTACTTCCTACTGTAGCTCCAAATACATAACTTCTTTTGCACTGCTAACAAATTGCTTCCTTCATTTGTCAATTGTTTCCCAGTCAACTGATTTATTGCGAGCGCTTTTAGATACTTTTCTTAATTACCTTGTTCACTAAACTTCTACTTATCCTTATTACCCACTTCCTTCCGTATACCTTCCTTTCCATCTAAGCCCCACTAACTTAATTTTACACTAGAACAACAAACTGATCTGATAAATCCCATCCCTAACCCCTCAACTGAATTTAACCATCAGATACATACTTCAACATCTCCTTCTCCCACACAAAATCAATCATACTTTTCACTTCTGATACCATTCTACCTAACCAACTCTAAGTTATTATGGATTACTCTTGGGTTTAAAGAAGATACTACCACATACCTCTCTCACTCACAGAATGCTCACCTTACCTACCTTCTTATTTTGCTCTGACCACCAAACAGCCTGTCTATACCATCCTTTTTTTGATCTATATATAATAGATATATATATATATATATTATATATACTATATATATATAGTATTTTATTATATATATATATATATATATTTATTTATATTTATCGTTATATATATTCATATAAATATATCTTATGATACACATTTTATATAATCCGTATTTCAAGTCAATATTTAGGCTAGAAGGGTATTTGCGTACTCTTTCGTATAATTTAAAACATTTTTATATACTTTGAAATACACTATTTAAACTAAAAAACAAAAAAACTTTTGTTTTAAAAAAAACGTGTTTTGTAAAAAAAAAAAAAAAAAAAAATTAAAAACAAACCGGCATCGGATAATCCCTGCCTCACACCGATATTAATATTAAACCTAATCACTTTCGAAAGCAATTTATTTACACTCCTGTTACTTCGCTAATACTTTTGATTCCTTCAGAGCCTACCACCAACACCATATATCACTACATCTGCCATAGAGCTTTCCTACTAAGTCCATCATCACGCCTGTTGCAATTCATCAAACCTAAACTTCTTCTTCATCCTCCCTTTTCTTCAACATGTTTTCAGTAAGATTAGATCCAACGTCCTCACCACTCTAAAGCACCTTGTTCTTCACATCAGTCCTTTCTCACTTCGACGCCCCCCCCGCCCACTCTTTTAACTATAAAATAATTCCCTATATTCCTGACCCTTAGCTTAAGGGTACATTACTGTCTCTTCTCAATCGGGAACTATACCTTACATAAACGCTTTGTTTTATTACACAACTTCCAAGATCCAATCATCATCATTTCGCCTAGGTTCTTGATCATTATAGCATTAATTTCATTTATACTGCAGATTTACCATTCTTTCAACTTTCTCACTTACCCATTACCTCCTCCTTACTAATTGACCTCCTCCCCAAATACTATCCTTCTTGCACGCAGTACAAACCACAACACATTCACTATCACCATTCTATTACTAGTCAATGTTATACAGATTCTCGAAGTAGCTCCTGCCACACTCCACTCACTGCCATTTCATCAGTTACGAAACAACATTCTATTCATTATTCTAAGCATATTCCCTTATTCTCATTCTTAACGCTTCTCGCTTTTTTAGTTTTCTATTCACTTGTAAGTTCCCCATTCATCATTCCTTTCAAACTGTCTCAATTTTAGTAACTTGATAAATAACCATTGAGCATATTTTCTTTTTCTCGTTCATCTATTATAAATAAGTTTTAGAAATTCTTTAATAAAATAATATATATAATAATAATATGCTTATATAAATATTATAATGATACTGATATAGTATACCTATTCCAAATACTACTCCCCCCACCCCTCCCTCACCCCACCCTCCTCTAATACATAATATAATCGTATACACCCTAGGTAGCCACACTCGATATGCAAACTTTAGCAAAACCAAAGATTTATCCAATAAGTATATAACTATTATAAGCTTAAGATTAGTATCCTAATATTATATAACATAGCTAGCTTCACTAATTATTATATCTCACTCTACTGCTCTCTCACTCTCGTCTACACTCAGTGTACTCACTCGAATTTCGCGAATCGTATCGATAGAAGTAATAGTAAGATATCAGTATAAATAGTTTCATAAACTCCTGTGATTCAATACGTCTATATCTGGGCGTCATTGTATACTATTCTGCCGTAGTGACACGTAGGTGATAATATACAAATCTCATATAGTGACGGTCCTGCACACGGCTTTGGGAGGCGGCCTTAAGTTTCAATTTCTGTATTCCCCGTCGTTACCTCCTGCAAAGGAATATAGCACATTAAAAGGCAGAAGCTTTATTATAATATAGCATGTACCCTCCTACCGCCACTCCACTCTTCTACCCTGAGGCTTAGGAACATCTACATTTCATACCCTAGTATCATATATATCATATCCGAATTGTACCATCTGTATCCTTATTTCTGTTCATACGTATATAACTCTATATATAGTATATATATAATATATATATAAACCGACAATCAACTAATTAATAGTAGATACAAAGCAGTAGCATCGCCGTAAGTATTATACAAAAACGAGCAATACACAGATACTAACGACTTGACTTATTCCAGATATATAACTTAATAGTTACTTACTTGTGTGATCTCTCGTGTCGCATAATTACGTCACTGTTATTCTCATGAATTTTGTACGTTCGGTAAAGTTAAAATACAATAGGATCTTCAACGTTGTTCAAATTCACTTGATTTCTCAAGTACCGCATTAATGATCACTACAACCTTGCCACTTCCTTCTCTCAAGCGTTCCACTCCATACGCTGCAAAGGCGGGAAATTCAGTTTGCAAGAAAAACTCGTATATTAGTCCCGTCGTAGAAATAACTCTTCCTGCTACGTGGTTAGTTGAACCGTTAAATGTCGTTCATAATTATTTTCTGTTCCTGCAATCTATACCGCAAAATTATAATCTATATATTACTATACCGTCATAAATATACTTATTAATATATAATATAATATCTAATAGCTTTATTATTTATATATATAGTAATATATAAATATATAATACCTATAAGTTTGCGCTACTATATAATATATATATATGACAAGGCGCAAGAGTTTCGATATCATGTCCCGTGATCTAGTGTAGTCTATGCCAAATACTATGAGAAGGTTTCCCTCTAGAACTAGGCGTTATTGCCTGCGGATGCCCGGAACTTTGTACAAAAAGTAACTAAAAACTCACGCTCGCATTATATTACTTATTACTACCTATATTCATAGCTCGCTATTTACTATGACCATATAACTAATCTACTCACTATCTGATTTACCTACCAACCAGTTATCTGCACATCTCATCTCTAGTACCTTAACTACTGCGTATATGTACATTTACGACGTTACGTCTTCCTCATAACACCTATCCTCTCTTCGTAGAACTACGATAGCCTCATCTTAGCTAAGCACACATATAGTCATGCACATCACCATTTACCATATTAAAGCGCTCCGCTATTAGATACTCACCTCACTCACCCATATACACCAATACCTATGATCATATAGATAACAAGGAGAGTGAGAAACCGCATAATCGGACAGTGGCGAATGATAAGAGTAATTTCCATTTTAATGGCTTTTTCTGTTCTCTCTTCTTTCCCTTTGCTGGCATATTTCGTTTAACACCTCTCCTCCTATAAGGTCAAACATTCTTATGACACCAGTCTATCCACATCTCACATATCTAATTATATCTTACGTCGCCAGCCTCGATGATTCATACTACGTCCAAACAATTATTCTACCTAGAACATATTCCCTACTAACTGTTCTTCACCATTATGTCTGTGGGGGAGAGATGCACAGCCTACTATGTCACTGCCGCTGTCG
This sequence comes from Trachelipus rathkii, assembly GCA_015478945.1. NCBI lineage: Eukaryota > Metazoa > Arthropoda > Malacostraca > Isopoda > Trachelipodidae > Trachelipus > Trachelipus rathkii. Next base: position 82,909 of record JABUQX010103106.1, on the reverse strand, counting down.
GCTAGAAGGTGATCACGTTAGGCGCACCGCAGGTAGGTCCAGTTCGGGGGGGACCTTGCCAGCTTCCGACTTATACACGGAACGCTCTAGATGCTCTTGATAAGATATCGGCTTCACATGAACAGCCCTCGGTGGCAAGGGACTGCTCCGGTGAATCCGCACCGTATACCGCTCTTCACCTTAGCTTCTGGCAGGTAAAAATCGTTATCACCAATGCAATATGCGTACTGCTGGTAAGGTATTGAGGAGAAGCATAGTGAGAACCGGCTACGACGATGTACTGTACTTTTAGAGCCAGGACTGCAAATAATATAGACTTTGCCTCCGCTCGCTGGACCCTGAACCAACAACGATGAAAGGAAAACGGGCTGCGACATACCCTGAAACCGTGCGTGTGGTTGTGGAAATGTGTGTGTGCTTGGTTGGAAAGGACTGATGACCGAGGGGAAAGAGAAGGGGTTAGGCATGACCATCACTCCACAAGCTTTGCTGTAAGATGGACCTGTGTGCCTACAGAGGCGTAGTTATTGTATGGACTTTGCTGACCGCTCATAGAAACACTACACAACTCATGATGAATTCTCACGACCTCTTCTAATGGTGAAAGTCTAAGTTGAGATAGATCATCGGTCAAAGGAGCTTATGTCTGTAAGGTTGATGAGCCGCTCGCAGCATCGGATCCATACCTGAGGAGGAGCAAATGTTGGAGGGACAGTACTTTATCTGCGTAACACGACTAATCTGAGTGCTAGATCTTACCTTGGAATTGGGTGAACAGTAAGGGCTTTTATCATGGTGTATTGATTAGTTTGGTAGAGTCCAAGCATGTGACCCTAAATGGTCTGGACGTCATATAGTATCGGTGATCAAACAGGCATCGAAACATACGAACAGCACATCTGATAACACGCGTGTTTTAGGCTGAACCGAACGGTAGGTACGACGATCGTTCCAGGAGAAAGTAGCGAAGGTCTCTGATTGTACTTTGGCCAGTAGGATGAGCGATCCTACGCTTGTTCGTATGTAGGTTCACATATCTCTCTCCTTTAATACAAATGAAGTACTAGATCCTAGTTATGTAAGCAGTTGCTGGGGTAGATTGATATCGAAGTGAAAAGTATGATTATTTTGTTTAGGTGAATAAGGAGATGTTGAAGTAATGTGTTGATGTTAATCTAGTAGAGGGGATTAGGAATGTGATTATCGGATTATTATTTTTCTATGATAACTTATTTTCTTTCTTACCTATTACGTTTGTCCCGCAAAAGTTATGTCCCTTTTTTCTGACCTATCTATTGTGTTTTATTCAGTGTTATTTGTTCTTTTTTTATTTCTGTATCTGCTAACACTTTCTATCACCACTTGATACTCAGTTTCTTCTTAGATCTCTCTACACTTACAGTCGTCTATATGAAAACCACTTCATTTATTTCTCTCCTTCACTCTACTAATAACAGTGTTAAAAGAACCCTTGTTTATATTTATATTACTTTTTGATTATATATATCTTTTTTCTCTTTCTTTCCTTTTTTTCTTCTTTTTTTTCTATTTTGTTTCTAAAATTTATGTATTCTAATTTGCTATATGGGCCTTTTCTTTTCTTTTTTATTGTTTTCAATATTTTATTTATATTTTTTTCCCCCCCCTATATTTTTCTATAACGGCATATTTTTATATCTTAATTCTATTTTTGAATTTTTTAACTTATTATCATTTTATTATGTTTTATCTTTTTCATACTATCTAATCTTCATTTTCCACAAACATCTCTTCTTCATCATAAGCTTGCTTATCTTTTTCCCTCTATTGATGATTATTTCGATCACTATCCTTATTCTATTACTTCTGCTACTGTGTGCTTCTTATATAATCCCCTATTTTCATCTCTAACGTTCTTGTCCTAATTATTACGGATAACTACCTCTGCTAATCATCATCTTACTTATTTTTTTCATTATGCATCTATCTCTTTTAATTTTCATCATCTATTCTTCACACTTCTCATCTATTCTTATATACTAATTTTTCTGCTAAAATATAACAGTCTACGATAGGAAGGGCGTATGGATGGAGAGCAACGGTAGAACGGAAGAACTGGCGGTAGACTTAATCAAGAAAATGGATTGAGCACAGTTAATTCTCGAAACAGACCCCGCCCAGATCAATAATAGGATAAGTGATGTCCAGAGCTAGCACTCTGCACGACTACATCAGTTTGACTGGGAACAAAAGTCTTGACTAACTACACAGTTCTGACAGATCAATATCTGAGCCACAGCAACTTGAAGGAAGCACATGTGTGTTAGGCAGCTGGCCAGAGGCACCATTCGCTTCACTGTGCTGATTGCTAGATCTCAGCGCTTAAGAGTAATGGCAAAGTAAGAAATTATTCTTAATTGTGAAGGGGGACTACCATGAAGGGCTCGGGCTATGGAAGCGGTTTAATTAACGTAAAAATATGAGAGGTCTTCTTGACACTCTCATCCTAAATAGCCATGTTAGATGGGTATCTTACGGCATCTCATGATCTGATGTTTGATTTACTCTATTATAGCGATGGCTGTCACGATAAAGAGTAATATCTAATCAAAAGTGTTGCTCAGTAGGAGAAGACTGAAAAGCAAGATGGTACCATTGAACTCGTTTCGTAGGATGTCTATGTAATTGCTATGATATCGGTGAATCAACATAGCAAGATCTTCTGGAAGGTAAGCGCCAACGCTCGCCTCCAGAATAAACAACTAATGGATGCATTCCTGCCTAAAGACTCATATGTATCCGGTCATCAATATGGAATTGCTTCTTTAGATAGCTATCTGATAGAGTATCCCATGGATAGTGACGGAGTGGGAAAAGAACACTGTGTGTGTGGTAACTCCAAGTATTGGACCAGAGTAGTCATGAGTAGACGTTATGATAGATAGTATCGCAACAATGTGTGGTGTGGGCTGACTAGAGATTGGCAAGACAGGACCAATAAGTATACTTTAGCAGGCAGACTTCTAATCGCGCAGGGAGACTCTATTTCCGCAAAGTAGGCACGACCAAATGAAGGTGCTAGCAGTGATGAAAGTTTGATCCAGAATGGACTAATAATCTGCACGATATAGATGAAATAAAACGTTATATACCTGCGACAAGAATGATCGCGGAACGGAGGCCAGACTGTGATGATGATTGACTTGACGATTTTGCGCAAAGTTGTCTAATAAAGTCCCAGGTTTATATATGCGACAACAGAGGCACTGCTGGACTAAGTTCTAAATGGGTGATGTGGAAAGCCAATGAATAGACTAGTAGCGTTCCTCTATATAAGGGCAAGGGAACTAAGTCAGGTGCAGAACTGTCGGTATTCACTTAGTTGAGGGACAGTGAACATCTCTATGCATAGAATGTTGTAGAGGAAGTATATATGTCTGGTGTTTGGATCGGAAAGAATTGTCGGATGATAATGAGAGGATGATTAGGTGCAGAACAACGCGTTGCGCTTTAGAGTGGAAGAGGACTGTGTGAGATCAATCTTTACTTACAGATGAAACGTCTTGTATTATAGACAGAGTACAACTTCCCATTACTGTGTAACATAATCTTCCAACTATGAAGTGCAGAAAGAGAATTAACATTGTATTTTGAGGTTTATGTGCCGCTAACCATTCGTGTCAAATGCCCGTACTAATGATTGGCAATAGAAGGAAAGCTCGGTCTCGACAAGTGTTAGTGATATATTGGTGTTCCCGTGTAGGCTTAGCTGATGGAATCAAAACGATACCATATGTATGACGATACGGTGAGTAGGGGTGAAGTAAAATAACAAAACATCCACAACAATCGGATGTCAAAAGAGTAAGATTGTCGTCATAATTCACTCTTATGTACTCTGGAATGAATGGCAGGGTATGAACCCTCTGGTTATGTCTCTATCTGGTTATACTAGCAATTGCATAATATTTGGCTGGTGCTTATGAACAAAACTTACAGCATGGGCACCCCTACATTCGAAACGCAACGGTTATAACGGTGGACAGCGGACGAAGTGGGCTCGTTATAATACGAATGATGTGAACAACCAATTGTGACTGGATCAACTGGTGTGAGGGTTCACATTATCCATAATTTATACTGCGGAATCTATATTGGTGAATACTCTATTCTTGCATGGTCGAATCTGAAGGATTTTGGCTCTAAGTTGGGCTACTAGGGATTTATGTACTTATGTGCTGTGTAGTAAGGAAGTGCTGCTTTCACTGATATAGCTCATTGCAACTGTAAGGTAAGAAGTACGAGCTTTCCAATTGACTCGTTATGTCGATTGCGAGCATCAGTACTCATCCGTCAGAGAGCGCTATTTACAGTGCTGCTCGCGCCTGTCTAATACTGACTGATCGCAAAATAGGACAACTGTGACACATCTGTTCTCGGTCTTAATGGTTATACAGCTAGCCGAATAAGATTGTGCAATCAGATGAAAAGAGACGATGGATCTCTTGATCCATGCTACAGATACTCGATAGTAGAAAGTTGTGCTGGAAATGGCCATTTGACCGGTCTAGCTGCGTTGCAGATTCAACTTCCGTATGGGGAAATGTCGCAAACTCGACTAAGTCTTACGAGCCGATCGCATGGGGTTCTACAATGGAGTTATGTTACGTTACCTAGTGTAATGATATATCAGCTAGTGCGACTATGGTTTGGATCATAATAGCGATATAGAATCTAAAGTTCAATGGTCAAGATGGAAATCTTTGCATGTTTGAACATCTTGGTGAGACAGTTGACAAACATCTAGGACAATGAACTGCTAAATTAGAGGTGTGTGTGTGGAAAGAAAGCGATAAATGAGAGATATAACAATGAAAAGTTACGTTGACGAATGGTTTGGTCAAGTGAAAGGATCATGGATGATAGTCGGTTGGTGTATGTGGAATGTACAGTGGTTGTTGGGTAACATCGCATGCTGGATCCCGTAAGCAGACCGAGCAAAGACCACTGGATTGAAGCCAGTCAACAGGAATGTTCTCGGAGCGATAGAGATAAAATACGTGAAGTGTGGCAGAGGGAGAAGAAAGGCGCATAATGTTACTCAGTTAATAAATATGAGTAGAATAATGAACGTCTTAGGGAGTCTCGTATGGTGTGATCAAAGAACAGCCCGAGCTATATTGAGAGGAATAACACAAAAATGTATAATCATTAAGTTGGTGTCTTTGATTCATTTATTGTCGGCAGGCACACCCAGACATTAGTGAGTTGATTACCCTCTGGTTTTCTGTGTACGAGAATGTATAGCGAGTAGGTGGGAATCGACTGGCTGAACCCGAGACCGGCAAGACAAAATGTGCGAGTTAATCGTCGTAAGGAATATACGAAGGAAGGAATGTAGGTTGGGAAAGTGTCGATAATAATAGTAATGAGAGCGTTTTTTTGTGAGGGTTACGTTGTCGGACCTGCCAGGAATTGAATTGGTAGTGAATTTTACTTTTGACCTGTGACGAGCTCAACTTGAGGGATATGGATGTTGTTGGTGGGGGGGGATCTTTCGACTTAGTCTTTATTCTTATACACAAATTTCAGTTTCGTGTATGTTGCGATCCTCACCCCAAAGTTGGGAAATAGTAATAATAATAACAAATGATTATACTATATATATATTATAGTATATAATAGTAATATTAGCAACACTATATATAATATTATATTATAACTAGTAATATGTCATATAATTATATAATATATATTTATATTAATATATATATAATATTATATATATATACCATTATATATAAAAGATGATGGGTGAAGTGGATGTATGACATTTGTGCAGTGCTTCAAAATGGTTTCCATAAAGAACACTCAACTCAATGTGGTTGTCAAAGGTCCTGGTGAGTAGTATGAGGCCAATCGGGTGAATGGATTAATCTAACCGGCAACTCGTAATCATCCTGGGATGACCTGAACTGCGATCCACTGTGGCCAACCAGATGGGTTTGTAATTTTTTTCTAAAAAATCTAAGAAGAAAGATTTATATTATTATTAAGTTATTATTTTTTTATTATTTTTATTATTATTATTATTATTAATTATTATTGATTATTATTATTTATTATTTTATTATTATTTATTAAGTACGAAGCTATAACTTGGAGAGATTTAAGAAGCAACAGATAGAGGCTGGATATTTAGACTGAAAACAAGATTCTGTGCAAAGGAGTCGTACTGGTTATAAGGTCAGAAGTTATGGAGTGCGCAAAAGATAAATTTGAGGATTGCTGATTAAAAAAAAGGGGGGTTGGGGAGCAAGGGAGAGTCGAGAAGCTGAATTATGATAACATTCAAGAAAAATAAAGCTTTATGATAATCAACATGAAGAAACTAGAGACAAATTTAATGAATTTGAACGTTGGGTGAATAGAGAAAAGAGAGCTGAATAATTTTTTAGGAAGGTAGTTAAAAAAAAAGTCCAGAGGGGGACTGTAGGAAATAAGCACGAATGGAAATTAAAAGCAACCATATAAGGAGCCTAAAACAAGGAATTGATTAAAAAAATCTAAAAAAATACGGTTCAGTCTTAAAATTAATAAGTTCAAAAATTATGAATATTAATGATTATGTAAATTGTTTCTGTAGTCTATTACATCGGTAATGAGAGAAATAGGATAAACATGAAAAGAAGCTTGGAAGGAGAAAAAGAAATGTTAAGGAAAATATAAATTTGAGGAAAATAGAAACGGTGAAAGCGGAAACATGTTGCAAAGCTTTGTCAGCAAAATTTATTGGCTAAAAAGGAAGGAGAAATTTTTTTTTTTTCGTCGATAAAAGGGGACATCAGAGACAACAGGATCACCAGGGACAATTAGAAGCGTCGACAATTCCCTGAGTACCCGGCCGGTTGAAATGATTGTTAGTCACAAGGAAAGTGTTGAGAAGAAACTGAAGAATGATTGCGCTTTACCAGTGGAGTACATGAGATATGAGATTAGTGGTTAAAGTCTCGGGTCCGACCCCAATTTCTGGGAACCAAGAGGCATAATAATAATAACAATAAATAATAATAATAATGAATAATAATATATAATATAATATGCATTAATATAATAAAATAATAATAATAATAATAATAATGTAATAATTTAAAAAGGATAGCAGCCAATAGTCATGGTTTGATTCTGAATATGAAGTAATAAAAGAAAAGGAAAATTAAATTACAAAGTAAAGAAATATATAAAGGTTAAAGACATTTGATTGAAAGTTACTGGTAGGAGGGAAGGGGTTCCGAGGAAGGATAAAAGGGAGGTTGAAGGTTATAAGCCTGAGTAATTTAAGATTGAATATGAGAAAATAAAATATTGAACAGAAAATTATTATTTAAAATTGTTCAAGCTGTCTTTAGTTAATGATTATGAAACATATAAACAAAACAATTGTAATATAAAGACATGTGATTAAAAGTAGAGAATAATTTCAATTGATTAAACATGCTATTAATGGAATTTAGATGTTCCAGCCTAATGGAAAATAATTTCTATTACATAAGTAAAAAAAAAAAACTTCTCCATAAACCTTGAGAACTTTCTCTCTAAAATTTAAAAGAAATGGAACACGTAAAACTCGAATATTGATCAATAATTATAAACCATAAAAGACGCTAACTCTCTTTAAATACATTACATACTTCTAAAATAGAAATGTAGCATTAGTACTTTAATTCTTTAACCACCATTGAGGATAACCTTTCTCCTCATCAACACCCGTAAGCACCACAACAGTTTGTGCATTGTGATCCCAAATCATTTGCCAGAAATCGAGTATTGTATTGTTAACAGGATGCTGAGTTATAATAAATTCTCGAAGACGTAAGTGACCCATAAGCCAAGTTCCATTGATGTAATCCGAACCGTCAACACCTGGCTTTGGTGTTAAATGAACTCTCCCATTTTCCATTGGGAGGTGGTCCAGACTTCTATTTTTTTCCCTATTTACAGGCTTGATGGCACTAACCACATTAAAGTCCCTTGGTTGAAAATTTGTCACAAGCTGGAAAAAAATATCAGACAGTCGTTCAGGAATAAAAGAAGACGTAGATCTCAAGAAATCGGCAATTGATGTAGAGTATTATAAAAATACAACTGAATTCTTATATGTTTGCACTTCTCTGATCGGTTTCAAGTTTATTTAACTAATGGAAAAACACCTCTCTCGAACGAACTGATTTGTCCTTATTTTTCCCTGAAAGCGGCGAATTATATAAAATGTAGAGTCTTTAACTCTTGACTGAATCTACTTTCTTTCCTTTCATACTCTTAAAAGAAATTTATTAGTTGTCTAAAACAAATTATCGGGGGGCCATACAGCCTCTTGGCTTCTGGCCCCACACCCCCATCTAAAATACGTAACAAATTTCCCTCCAGACTAGTATAATACTATATCAAATATTATCTTATGGAGTTATTGATACCATAAGAGATAGTTAGGCCTCATCTAAATAAGAATAGTCTGGAGTAAGTTCTGTATATATTCAGTAGTTTAGAGCGTAGGATAATTATTATATATTTTTTCCTATCATTTTTCACATGACTTAATAATCTTTATATATATATATATACAGTTAATATATATATAAAGTAGGCCTATAATATATTATTAAAGTTTATAGTGGATTGGTATAAGTAATCTATGTTAATGTCATTAGTTTAGGTAGGGGCTTATACCTATATATAGTATATAATATATAATATATATTATAGCCGTCCGCTACTGTGAAAGTACATCGGTAATTGGCCGTTTTTTCATCACGTGCATACAACCAATGAGTAATTTCTTCAAATTACGAACGAAAGAGTGCGGTTTATGCGCCTCTGATTAGCCTTCGTTTATAAATCATAGATTAGCATGAGAGACACTCAGCTTCATGTGAGTAAACGCACGACCGTGATCCCATACTACTTGGCTCTTCTATTTTTCATTAACATTCTGTCTTATTTAGACGCTGAATTTATCATTTTTTATAGATAAATCTCTGTGTTAACATATTCTTACTGCGTGTGAGTGCAGGGATCCAAAAATCTTCTTGATGAGACGTAAATCATAAATTAAAATAATTAAGTAGGCCTTATAAGGACCCCAGTGTAAAGTGACTTATAGAAATTCATTATATTTATTTTTACATCTGTTCTTAGTTAGTTTATTTCATGGTAGAAAGCTTGGGTGTAGGAAAAAACCAAAGCCTAGATTTTTACAATTAATGTGGTTCCGCTTAGCGTAAGGGACCTATAACGGCCGTTTTCTAAATTTTACTATTGTATATAACCTTTTCTATAATTGGCGCTCACACAACTTAAGTAGGCCAATGTAGGCCCTACTTGTTTATATTCAATTATACTTTTATTATATTCTGTAAGCTTGTCATTATCAATGTATTGACTATTATATTATGGAATATAGTGTCTCGGGTGTTGACTCTGTGAAATTCTTATTCTGTACACATTCTTCCATTTTTCTTTTACCCAGCGATATTCTGGGGTCTCTAGCTGTCACGGGTTGCCTTATTGTACACAAACCACGCTAGACTATATACTAACCTGTCTCTGTGTTTAACATCCTACAAAGAAGTTCTGCCTATAACAGCAGCAACTTCATTGGTGACACTCTGGATTTTGAAGCAGAGCCTACCTGAGTAGTAGGTCCCGCCAACAAACCCAGCCTCTCATAAACGTCTGCCACAAGCACCAGACTTATGTGTGTGCCTGTAGTGACCTCTCGGACATTCTTGTCGAGTTTCAAATTATTTCTCCGTCATGTAAAGGAAAGTTATTATTATTATTATTTATTATTACTATTATTATTATTATTATTTTATTATTATTATTATTATTTTATTATTATTATTAATTATTATTTATTATATTATATTATTATTATTACTTCATTTCTTCATTTTATTTTTATATTTGAAATATTATATTTATTATAATGAAAATATATATATAGATATTTTTATATATAATGATATCTGTACAGAGTATGCAATTAGGTAGTATACACCTGTGAAGAGAGCGCATTTTTAATTTATTATCTATTTCGACTCCTGTGAGTGACATTGTCTGATATATCATGTCGGAAAGAATAGTTATATGAGATTTTTCACTTGATAGTTTATTACGCCAGAAACAATATGTTAATATTTTTGTTTGTAGATCTAGAATATTTCTCTGTCCTGCCTCAATTGATTGTTTTCAGTACCTAGTCACCTTATTAACTTTTCTTTTCTTTGTTTTGAGAGTCACCTTTGCCTTGTGCTGCGTTGCTTTGGCCTTGTTTCTTCTCTATCATACTTCTCTATACCTCTTTTAATCTTCCTCTCCTAATCTTACCATATTCTCAGCTCCCTACGTTCACTATGCGCTCACTTTCTTTCTCGCTATTACGCATTACTTTCGTAGCAGTCTAGAGCTCTGGGGATTCATTGGTTTGTAACAGTTCCTCTTGCTAACACGTGATCTTATTCTTTCCGCTGCCAAGCTCTCTTATCACTCCCCTCTCTTCTTCCGCTGCTTCTTGATTCCGAGATCGGCGCCGACGTCACCAGCACGGCGTCTGCACATACCTGTCGTATCCCGGGTCTCATGGCGATCTCGGACAACAGACTGACCCTATACTATATAACTGATAACCAAATTCCTCTGCCGTTTTCTAGAGTGAGGCCCGTCTACATCTCTATGGAACAAGGCCATGGCTGATGTCAAGGCGAGTGCTAATGAAGGACAATCTACCGCTTTGCTAACGTCCTCAAGGATTTGCCTTCACCCCGCATACCACTCTCTGACGTTTTAATTCACTAATATATTATCCACCTATACCAACCTCAGATCGACAATACCTAAACGGATATTGTTTTTATCACCATCGTATGGCCTGAAGAGCGACTAAGTGACCCCAACCTACTGCACTTTGTTCGGTGAACCGTCTACGTCAGGAATCTATAGAAGGCGGTGGATCCAGCTGTGACCACCCTCTCTGTTCTGTTCTTCCTCTCAGCCTTCTTTTCTACGTTCAGAGAATCCTGCAGTCTTTTTCGAACAGGTCTAAACAAACCTGTTACTTTCTGATTCAGACATAAATATACCGAGGTGCGTCGATTTCCGAGCTTTTCCACTCGAGTATTGCATACCGTATACAAAAGTCTGACTGTCCGCTTCTTCTGACGTGGCTCTTTACGCTGCAAATGGTAGTACCTAATTCACCCGTCTATGGATGAGTACGACCTGCTGCACCTTATAAATCCTCTCTCTTATCCGCCGTCAATTTTTACCTGGGATATTTAACGTGGATTGCGATCGTGACTCACTACAACCCATTTTTGAGGAGAGCATTGATTTTTTGCCACACTTTCGAACTATGTTCAGATCTAAGAACAGGAGATAGGTTGACGGTTGTTAACGTCCTGTCTTCTGCAGGTACCGTAGTTTCTTCTGCTCTAAAAGGCATCTCTGCTGTCTGCGGTTGCACCTTCTTCTGGTACCTCCCCTTACTGCTCAACTCCATCTTCTCCACTAGAAGGATTTTTCGCGCTTAAGAGTATGAATTTTCAACATATCCAACTCCAAAGCAAAAGAATCGCTGAAATTTCTTAGAGTAGAGAACTAAAATAACTAGTGCTCTCATCTAGCTCTCCCACTTCCGCTCGTGCTCGGCGTCTGCACCTCAGAACAAACTCAAAGGAGCAGACCAATGTGCGTCAGTCTTGTATGCACAATGCTCAGAAACTCTGGTAAATCGTCCCGCCCTTCCAAAAGTTCGCATTGTTCCTGTCCCCGTCTTCACACCACATGGTCCCCTAAAGGTAGCTTCTGATTGGAGGCCTGCTGGGACGATTTTAGGGCTCTGAAGCGCTGTAACGATACCAGAGTCGCTACCCGGTCCCGCACAATCCAGTCTTGTCACCTCTGAATCTGGCAGGTAAGTAGCCATCTTTTCAAAACTGGATCTTATAAGAGCTTACCACCAGATCCCAGTAGAAGTAGAGAACATACCGAAGACGGCCATCATCACCCCTTTTGGCCTTTTTGAATATACCAGAATGCCGTTTGGTTTGCGGGGGGCAGCTCAGACTTTCCAACGCTTCATAGATGACGTTCTTAGAGGTCTTCCCTTCGCCTTTGCTTATCTGGATGAACTCCTCATAGCTTCCTCTTCTCCTGCAGAGCATGAGCAACATCTACGTGCCGTTTTTGCCAGGTTGTACGAATGTGGCATGCGTCTCAACCCGGCAAAGTGTGTTTTTGGGGTCCCTTCTCTTACTTTTCTAGGACACACTGTTTCAGCTGATGGCATTTGTCTCTATTGCAGACGCGTCGAGGCCTTTCGCAGCCTTCCCTAGCGCGTCTCTCAGAAGCAGCTTCGTCAGTCCCTCGGCATGCTTAACTTCTTATCATCGTTTTCTCAAAATCGGCGCGCTGATATTCTTCGACCCCTCACCGCTCTCATCCGCCCCAAGCACCGAGCAGTTCTACAAAAAGTGACTGAGGTCTGGATGAAGCTACGCTGCTTTTGAAGCTTCAAAGAAGCAGCTCGCTTCTGCACACTCTTTAGTCCACCCTCAGGACTCAGCTCCGTACCAGAGTTCAGGTAGATGCCTCCGATTTTGCTGTCGAGTGTTCCCAGCAGCATCTTGACGGTTGGCATCGAGCGGTACCTCCCCCGCCGCCTTTTTCCTCTCGAGCAAGTATATGCAACTCCTCGAACTACGTTCACCACTGACTGTTTTGTGAAAGAGAGACACCTCGTAGACGATTGAGACTAACTATCTCGCCGTTCGTCATTTCAGCTACTCCAGGGTGTCGTGTGATGGGATTCAGATGAGTTACCCTACATACTGCCACTGATCACAAACCAACTGTATATATCTACTCTTCGCTAATGGTCTCCGAGCACAACGACGGTGACTATATCTCCTCGAGAAGAACTCCGTACAATCATTATTGAGTATTTACTCACAGTTTCACCACTATGTTCAGTAACATTAATTCAGGTGTTACGACAATTATTTCACTGCTGACGTGCTCCTCTACGCATTGTAATCCGACTTTGATCGCTGACTTGGGCTGACAGCGGCGCAGGGCCGCGATGGCAACGTGCAGACTATCGATGGAAAGACCTGCGCTTCCACAAGACTCTTCCTTCCAGGCTGAAGTGACTCCAACTCCCTGGTAATATGAAAAGAACTTCTGTGTGATGTCATCTCAGGGATCTCCTCTGTACCTTTCGTACTGCATCGTTTCACGTAATAGGCTGTCTTTACCTCAATCTTCACTACGCTTTCACAGCTCACCCTGTAAGCATTGAGGCTATCATACGACAAAACTGGTTGCTGCCTGATTATATATGTGTGGGCCTGATCTGAAATGCTCAGACGTTCAGCAACTTGGTGTCGCTATACTTTGTTACTTCCCTGCCGCGTCTAAGGTCCCGTTCAACCCACCAGTACCCGCTAGCATATCACCGTATCTTAGCTCCTGGTGCTGCGCTTGAAACGTGTCCCACACTCGACATATCGCTTTGAGGAACCTCTGCCTCCTATCCCAGGCGGTAAAGGAATACTATATCTTACGTGTTATAAGATCGGTTCACACGATTGAGACGAGGACTATCCCTTCTACTCTGTCGCAACTAGCGGACTATCCAAGCTAAACTTATTCTTTAGCTTCATTGGATTCGCGCTATTGGTGTGGCCGTCTTTCTGTACACAACGACCTCAAGAGTGAGCTTTTGGAATTACCTTCTTATGGAGAGTATTGAATTAGAATTTTCTTGGTTCAGAGAAGATTCACTAACGATATTACTTTAAATTATTCCAAGCGATAACTCGAGACAATATTGAACGTTCACCGATCTAGCTTTAAAGTTCTTACTTTCTAGTACTCAGCCCAATCCGGAAAATTGTATATAACTGACGCTCTACATTTGTTGCATGAATAATGCTTTGCATTTACGTTATTCGGTAGCTGTTAAGAGGATCTAGCACTATGTTCGGTATATATATATGATATGACTTGCTGATTATATGTAGTTAATGAGTTTCCTCTTCGTCTTCTCTATGGTGATATTCTCTATTCACCAGTTCTATCTCCTCTTCTAATAACAGCCGTGAGACCCGAATTGCTTATCTTAACCCGCTTTGTAGGCGCTGTTGACTCGTCTGTGGACAGACCTGAACCTCCTTCTTCTAAGTCACACAAAGGATGCATTATCCTATACACTAAGGACTTTCTTCACTGCACTCATGTCTTCGAGTTCGACATTGAACTTATACACCTTAGCTAACTCGACTCTCCAACTCATAAGTACGATGGATACCCCCCTCACCCCCCTACTACTTATTCCAGTGATACTATAAGGAAGGAAAAATTATTTTCTACGATAACAGCGCTCTACCCACCACGCCAGTGAAAAAGTATATCGTTTATCGTTCAGTGATAATCGATCGCCATTAACTTGACTTTCTTCGTAGGCGAATCCTATTACCGGGTTTTCATGAGGAATGGGGTTTTCAAAGGTGAGCTGGAGGATTTCCATTTCTCCTCCTTCCATACTACGTTCTTTTAACTTCCTAATTTTCCTCCATGACAAATCTCTTCCTCCGTTCTTCTCCTCTCTCCTTTTCACCATGATCCTTTTCCTTCCCCCTCCCTTTCTTCTCACCTCAGCCAATCAGCACCAATACAACCGGCACAGACTCCAACCCGCACGGTCATTATCGTCAACCAAATGACTCCCTCTCATCACTCCGGCTCAAGGATTCTTTACCTTCAAGCTCCCCTCGGGCTACAACTCTTATCGACATACATGCCACGTTTCCGACTACGCCCGATCACACCGCTCCTCAATGCTGGAATCTGATCCAGACTTCAATCCACGAAGCTCGCCTAGCTAGTATTAATCGAGTCAGTAAGGTAGGAAATATAACAATGGACCGAATCGACGCTAAGGCACGACCCTCGATTAACGTTTCGTCGCCCTTGGGGCCGATGCAGGTGGTTATAGTAGCCGTACGCTTCTGTGAAAGTAATCGAATGGCCGGTATTTGCACGGTAATTTACAGTATTGCAGAGTAATTTCAAACGAACGAAGAGTGCGGGTTTCCGCCATTCTATAAGTTTAATTATCATGCATAGCAACAGTTTCTGTAACACATTTGCAGAACCGAGACGAATATTGCATCTAGATTTTGTTACAATTTCATGCTTATCTTATAGACGCTGACTTCTATGCATTTTTTATGTATATAATCTTGTTGTAGAGTAACAATTATATACACAGTAGAGTTAGATGCTAGAGTGATAACTTCAAAAATCAATTTTATAATATTTAGTATATAAATTAAAATAATTAAGTTAGGCCTCCATTCCAGGACCACCGGTAGTGAGAAAAGGGAGAGGTTGACCTTATAGAAATTATCATTATATTTATTTTAACCAAATCCTAGCCACTTTTCTTAGTTATTTTTATTCATGTAAATCAGCGTTATGGCGATAAAAAAAGCGGCATAGACACCAGAAGCTCTATATTTTTTTCTTACACGAAAGCAATTAAACACATAAAAGTAACGAGACCTTACGGCCGAATTTTCCTAAAAAAAAATTTTACTGAATTGTATATAATCAACAATAAACTAAACCAAATGTAGGCTGTTGTTATCAATCCCGTTATTTGTCATTAAATCATTATTTATATATTAATTATATATCTATCTCTATCATGTATTAGTATGATTTTCCATTTGCCTTGATATCTGGGGTTCGAGCTTCAGGCTGCTTATTGTAAGAAAACAGCAATTATATATCAACTGTCTGTCCGTGTTTAACTATCCCTACAAAGAAGTTCTGCCTATTACAGTAGGACAAGCCAATATATAATATAATATATTATATATAATATATATAATATATATATATATATATATATATATATATATATATATATATATAATTATAATATATATATATATAATATATATATATATATATATATAATATATAAATATACTATATATATATGTTGAAGTGGAGAAACTGCTTGGCTTGCTTTTTGTAATGACAAGGCATTCTTCATTTGAGACAGTTGTTATGTTTTCTATGTTTTTCAGAACTAGCAGATTGATTGATTTATTAATTATACCATTAAGTATATCATAAAAGTATTTTTAACAAATTTATCAAATATAAAATAATTATAATATATAAATGGGTGAGTGATCATATCACATAAGAATAACTGAAGAAGATTACAAGATTCCATGAAGTAAACTGAACAGAAGCAAGAAGAAAGAAGGGTGATAAACTGATAAGCAGTAGAAATAGTAAACAACATATGAAGGGTGAAGCATTTAGTAGTCACGAAAATCTATCTGTGGTGTGTGTAACCATAATAAGGCAATAATAATAAATTATAACAGCATACAGATTCTACTACTAATAACTGGGCACATTATATATACGTACTAACGGTAATATTTCTTTCTTTCATTTATTCATTATTCATCTATAACTATTCGACATCTATATCTCTTCTATTATATTATTATACACGTTTGCTGTGTTTGATTCCATACTTGAAATTATCACACAAAAGAATTATAAAAAGGCATCACATCTTCATCATATAACTGCTTATAAGAAATCAATATAAAAGAAAGGCTTCAATATAAAAGAAAGGCATCAATATAAAAAGGCATCAATATAAGAGGACTCAATTCATTCATCGTCGTCTTCATCATATGACTGCTTATTAGAAATCAAAAGGTAAGAGTTATATTATTGAATGTTAACTAAAACTAACAGATTGCATTACGATTAATCAGTGCGCAACTCTGCTCATCTTGTAATCTTCTTTAAAGGAAATGGGAAGATGGTGTAACGTGTGTCAGAAGTGGGGACATGTGGAAAATTCCTGCTGGTGGAACAAAAGGAAAAAGAACAGAAAGGAAAAAGAACAAGATAATATATATTTGAATAGGTTAAGTGAAATGGAATGTGAAAGAGATCAAGAAGGAATGATTGAGGCAATAGTAGATACGGGGAGTAATAGTACTATAATTGGAAGACATTGTCTAGAAGAAATTTTGAGAAATTTGAATCAGAATGAAATCAAGAAAATGAAAGAGAGTGAAGAAAGGATAGATAAATCATATAGTTTTGGAGGGTCAGACTATAAAGGGGAAAAATGTTTACAAATACCAGTTCATTTTCATGAGGAGGATAAGGTTATTTACATAGTAACAGATTACATAAATGACAATAACATACCGTGGTTAATAGGGAGAAAAACATTGAACAATATGGGAGTGATAATTAACATGAGTACTAATATAATAAAGTTACAGAGTTTAGGTATACAAATAAAAGGGAGGGTGGACAATAATGGACACATAAGACTACCAATGGTAAGGCGAAAATATAGTGCCTGGTTTGGGGAGGAAAAGTGGTGGTTAGGTGATGATGAGAAACAGAAAGAAGTTAAAGTAATAAAGTTACATAAACAATTTGGTCATTGCGGTAAAGAAAACTTAAGTAAAATCATAGAAAAGGCATACAGGATGGATGATAGATATGTAAGAGATAGACAGTATATAAATCGATTAATAGAAAAGGTGACAAACAATTGTAAATCATGTCAAATATACAAAGCAACACCTAGTAGGCCAGTAGTAGGATTAGAGAGAGCACATTATTTTAATGAATTAGTTTCCATCGATATGGGCGAATTGGAAGGAAAAAAATTCTTAGTTATGATAGATGAACTAACAGGATACGTACAAGCAACATGGACTGAAGGAAAACGACCATCCGAAATAGTAGGCAAAATAATTGATAGGTGGATAAGTGTATTTGGGGCCCCAGAGAAGTTACTATCTGATAATGGGAGAGAATTTCAAAACGAAATAATGGAAGAAATGTGTGAGATGTTTAATATCAAACTACTAGCAACTGCAGCTGAAAGTCCATGGAGTAATGGAAAATGTGAAAAGATGGTGGGGCTATTGAAGGAGAACATAAGAAAACTACAAGATGGTTACAAAAATAAAAACTTGTGCTTACGATGGTCTGTGTATGGAAGAAATAATATACCAAATAAAGGAGGATATAGTGCAAATAATTTAGTATTTGGAGGGCATAGAGGAGGAGAGGGAATACATTGGGATATAGATGACACAGAGGGTTGGGAAGAACAAATAGTGACAGAGAATGCAAAATATCGGAGAAAAGCATGGGGAGAAGTTTTGAGTCAACAAGCAGAACGAAAGATTAGAAGAACATTACATAGTAGTATAAGAGAAGCAAAAATTGAAGATGTAAAGGTGGGCGAGTGGGTATATTATAAGAGGGAAAATGATAAAAGATGGAAAGGACCAGGAAAGATCATTGGTATAGACGGAAAAACGGTAGTAGTCAAACAAGGAGGATCTATTAGATATACACAAAGAGTTCATATTAATAGAATAAGAAAGAAGGATGGTAAAGAAAATAGAGAAGAAGAAGAAGAAGAAGAAGAAGAAGAAGAAGAAGGAGAAGAAGAAAGCGATCTAAACCCAACTGTAGAAGAGAAGAAACCTAAAAGGTTCAAGAATGCACAAATCGAAGATGAAGATGAAACAAACACATGCAAAGAACAAGATATTAATGAAGAAGAGGATGAAGATGATGAAAACTACGGAGGAATGCTGATACAGGAAGAAGAAGAGAGCGATGAAGAAGAACCGGAAATAGTACGTGAGAAAGATCTAAGTAGATTGAAAAAGGGTGAAAAATGGAAGATAGTTGAAAAGGAAGGTGGTCAAGAGAAAAGAGTAGAAATAATGAGTAGAGCTGGAAAAGTTAATAGCAAACAATGGAGTCAATGTTATAATATTAAGGATTTAGATGACGGTACAATAAGTTGGATCAACATGAAGGAGTTTGAAGACCATGAACAAATTCAAGACGAAGAGGTATTGTTGGTGGATGTAAATGACATAGATGTAATAAGAGCTAAAGAGAGTGAAATCCAGAACTGGAAAGAAAATGAAGTAATGAAGGAAGTGGAAAACAAAGGTAGAAGAGGTTTAAACACCAGATGGGTTATTACGGAAAAAGAAAAGAATGGGAAGAAATTTTGTAAAGCCAGGTTAGTAGTGAGGGGATTTGAGGAAAAGGGAAACGATGAAGGAAATGAAGCACCGACATGTGCAGCTGAAGCACTTAAAATAACCTTGGGCATCATTAAAAGAAACAACTGGGAATGTAAGTCATTAGACATAAAGGCAGCTTACTTACAGGGAAATAACTTAGAAAGGGAAGTATATGTGAGACCACCAAAAGAAGCAAAAACGAACAAGATCTGGAAATTGAAAAAGGCTGTATATGGATTAAAGGATGCTGCAAGGATATGGTATTATAGTTTGAAGGAGATACTAGAAGAGTTAGGGGGGTGTGTAGCAAACTAGAACCTTCCATATTTACATGGAAGAGAGATTATAAGTTAAGAGGGATAATGGTTTGTCACGTAGATGACTTATGTTATGGAGGGGACAACACTTTTGAGTCACAAATTATACGAAAACTAAAAGATAGACTAAAGATAGGTAGTCAAGAATTCAAAAACTTTAGGTACATTGGGGTTCAAATACATGATAAAGGGAACAATATAATACTAGAACAAGACAACTATAGAAAAACATTAACTATACCATCAAAGAAACTATATGCTGGGGAAAGGGATCTAGAAGAGAAAGAAAAGACAGAATATAGGACAGGGGTGGGACAACTAAACTGGTTAGGCCAACAGACAAGACCAGAAGTCAATTATCAGGTTAGTGTATTGGGAAAAAAAATGAAACATGGGACCACTATGGACATGAGAAAACTAATAAAGGTTATGGAAAAAACAAAGACAGATGATAGACAACTCAAATTGGGTAGATTAGAAGGGGAAATAACAGTAAAAGTGTTTGCTGACGCTTATTTCCAATGGATATGGGAAACGGGATCACATAGGTTATGTGTTACCATTAGACAGTAATTGGGGGCATAAGTACCCCATTAATATCGGAGATCTAGAGGTGAGCCAAGTTAGGGTTCGTAGATCACGTAGGGCGGAAGCAATGGGAATTGTGTGATGGGATAGGAATGGTGAATATACATTAAAAACGTATGGGAGGAATTAACAGAGGAAAATATTAAATTGATAGGGTATTTCTGAATAGTAAGTCTCTAGAGGGAGCAGTTAAATCACATTACAAATGTTACCAGAGATAGAAGATAAGAATAGATTAGCTGTAGTTAAAGAGTTGTTGAAGATAAGATGATGAGAATATTTTGTTGGATAAATGGAAAGTAAAACAGATAGCTGATGTCTCAAGGAATCTGGGAATAAGAGGATGTATGAAATATTTAAATTAGAAACACTAGGGGATAGAGAGGTAGAGAGGGGGGTAAGTGATGCAGTGAGGAATTGCCTTTGCATTGCTTTTGTAATGGACAAGGCATTCTTTATTTGAGGCAGTTGTTATTGTTTTCTAGTTTTCAGAACTAGCAGATTGATTGATTATTTATTATATCATTAAGTATTCATAAAAGTGGCCCAAAATTTATCACATATAAAGAAATTATATATTAAACTGGCACACGGGATGATCATATCCACATATTAACTGAGAAGATTATAGATTCCATGAAGATAAAGCTGACAGAGCAACAAGAAGCAAGCTGGTATAACTGATAGCAGTAGAAACCAAAAACATCTATCAGAAGGGTGAAGATTAGATAGTTAGCTAAAATCTATCTGTCGCGGGATGTACCATAAGAAGGCACATAACAATAATTATAACAGCATACAGACTCTACTACTAATAACTGGGCACATTATACTATATTACTACAGTATTATTTCTTTCTTCTTCATTATTATCTTATCTCTTCTAATTTACAGTTGCTGATGTCTTGATTTCATATTTGATATACGTAAACTAATTTCAGAAACAACCCTAATTAAAGGATCAATATCAAAAGAACACAATTCATTGTCGGTCTTCATTATATCTGACTATAAGAGAATCAAAAGGGTAGATTATCATCCAATAACTAGAACTATAAAGAATGTGAGAATAGATCATATTGTAGTTAACTAAACTAACAGATTGATACATTAATCATATTACTATATATATATATATTAATATATTTATTATATATATATATATATATAATATATATATTTAATATATATTACTTATATATATATATATATATATTATTTTTTTTTTTTTTTTTTTTTTTTACGAATGATAAGAACACCACACTCACTGAGCAAAGCCCTATCTTAGAGAAGCGGTGTATCAATTAAATCCAGCAGACGGTAGCAATAGGCGCCAAGTAAAGCATAGCTCACATTCTCCGCCGACCAAGTTGCGAACGCGACCCTTCGATAGTTTGGCAGTGCTCTACACTGAGCTACCGGAGGCTTTTTTTATAAATAATATATAAATACAAAAAAGAAAAAATGTATACATATTATACATACACAGGCGCAAAAAAAAATAATAATAACCACGGCTATACACATAAGTAATTTAACATATTAATATTAATTATTATTATATAGGTCTATATTATATATCATTTATATAATTATATATATTATATATCTTATATATATATATTATATAAATATTCTATATATTGATATATATAGTATATATAATATATTATCATTATTATATATATATTATATTATAGATAAATCTGTTTTAAGTTTCTCTCATGCAGCTCCTAGTTCAATGAGGAATTATTTAACCTTTAGGAGAATCTAAAACATGATTTTTATTCTTCTTTACAAGCAGATAATAAAATGTACACATAGCTCTTGTAGCTTTTTCATTTGAAGAAATCTAATACTATTTAAGGAAGAAAGTAAAATGATTCCTTTTCTGTATATTCTTAAAATTCTTATTCTTTCAAACTTTAACAGATCTTTCGAAAATATTCAAAGAGTTTCATGTCATTAACAAACATTTAATTTAATCATACCCTCAAAATTTTGTATCAGAATTTATGATTTCATGACTGTAAACGTGGAAAAGGAATTTAACTGGGGTGGGCCCGGAGTGCGAGTCGAGCCGAACATTTAAAATGTCGGAGCCGGGGTTATGTTTTCGTCGTATTCAATATCGTTGAAAACAGTATTAAGCTAATGCTCATTTGAATTGATTGTTAAGATCATAAAACTGACGGAAGCGTAAATAATCCAATTGAATCTTTGGCGAAAAAAAAAAAAAAAAGAATTAAAATCTTCGTTTTAATAAAAAGTGATACTTCAGTATTAAATATATTAACAAAACTTAAATCTTTAAATTTATCATTAAAAATAAATAATTTATATTTTTAAAAACATAATATTTAATATTAATAACAATAATCGATATTTTTAAATCAAATATGAATTTAAAAATAATCAATATTGCAAAGGCCACTCAAAACAGGACCCTTTATATATATATATAGATAGTATATATATATATATTATCTATATATATATATATATATATATATATAGTATATTACTACATGCTAGTTATGCTATATGTTCATGAGAAGATATTTTATACATATTGTAACTCAAAAAATGTATAATATAAAAATTAAATAGGAAATATACATCTCAGATATTTAGTTGCCATATTCATATCATCGATACTCACTTTATCTATATAATGGTGACAGTCCTTCTAATAATAAATATTAAAACCTGAAGTCTGATTTTATTTGGTGATAGAGTAATATGGATCGTTCGGATGGGCGAGCAGAGGTGTATAGGTTAAATTCTCTCTCTCATTGTGATGCTATGTGTAAGGATATGATTTTCTAGATGGTCTTAAATTCTTTAGACTTTTTCTGTCCTTTGAATGTTTGTGGGAGCATAACTCTATCGAAATATCTGAGATCGATTTGAATCATAGTCTAATAACATTCGTCTTATTAGACTATTTTAGAATTGAAGAACAAAACATGATATAATTACTGGCTCTGATTTAAGTATTATCTTTTTAGAATATCTTCACATGTGTAGAATTTTATAGTGTGGACCTCATTACTAGGTTCGTAAAGGATGATACGGTTAATTTTTAGTTTAAAGCAGAGGGATATATAAATTTTATTGCTTCTTTTGGTGAGTGTATTTGGCGGCTAAAGGAAAGTTTATAGACTCTATTTGCTTGTGACTTATTCATTTGCTATAATGATCTATAAATTAAGTCTAATGATAATAATAATACGTTACATGTCTGATAAGATTATATTATTGATACTTTAAGTAGTTATAGGGTATTTTCTTTGATTAAATTTGGTGTGGATTGTTGTGATATATAATTATGATCTTTAGAATAATGTTACTTAATAATTTGATCAGCTTTGCACCATCTCAGGTCCGCCTGTAAAACAGTGCAAATATCTATTACATATCTCGATCATTAAGTCGTTCAAATCTTCTTATATGGAAGAGATTTTATTTTCTGAGTAGGACAGTGCCGAGAAGTACTTATTAAACCTATTATATAATATTACTACTGTGGCAATTCTAAGTACGTGTATGAGTATGCTTGTTACTTGTTCTAAAGATGCTACAAGTGTTCTTGATATTGTGTGCCCATATTTTGACACATATATCTATCGTGTGTTTCATATTTCCTAAGTGTTGTTTCGTCTTATTGCCACATTTTTTCATTTTGTCTTTTAAAATTAAGAATATTGGCTATGGTGCTTTTCGAGTCGTTTAGATCCTTGTTAAGATCCGGTAAGCCCTAGTCTGACAGGGAGCGAAGGAGATGCTTATGTAATGATGAGTCGACCGGGGGATACGGATTGAGGCCGTGAGATTGAGTGGCGCAGATACTTCGCTGCCGGAACCGAAGAACGCAGAAACAAGCCGATGGATGCAGGACAGCATTCGCGGGACGCCGGGGGACGGTGGAATATGAATCGCCCGGCCGCCACACTCCCGGGCGGGGGGGAGGGGGACGGCTCCGGGCGGCAGGGCGGTGGAGCCGGGCGGAAGACGCCTCGGCGATGGGAGGGGATAGCGTCAGAATTGGGAGCATACATACCCAAGGCGAGAAGGGAGAGACGAAAGGGCCCTGCTGGCCGCGGAGCCGGGGAGACGAGATGAAAGGACCTTATGGTTCTTTTAGGATCAAAACGCCTTCGTTCTTGTAGCTATTATCTTGTGTAGGTTGAGGGGATGAATATGCTATCGTTGTATAGCTGAATAGGGGAGGGTAGGGTATTTATAGTAATGGGGATATTTGACGGGTAAATGACGTAGTTTTTTTAGTATTGTGGGCTGGTTTCGAGGCTGGACTTAGAACGGTGAAGGTGTAGCCTTCTAGCGATTGGGAGTTATGGGTATTGCATTTTATGTAGTAGTTAAAGGAAATGGGCGCGCTCTGAGAAGATATGTCAATCACTGTGTAGAAAGAGAGGCATAAAGCGTAAGTACCTGAAACTTGGTGTATAAGTACTTACTGGAAAAATTGGAAATGGATTGATTTTCTTGATAGACACGACATAAAAAAAGTTATTAATTTATATTTGCATTTATTATTCCTTAAAGATACTATTATTAAGGGTTTATAGAAATAAATATAGTCTTGGGTACAGACCAATATGAAATAAACGAGGCTCAGGATTGGTACTGTACAGGAGAAGTGGCAATCTAGAGGTTGATCCCTGCAGGTACCAGCAAGATGTTCATTTTCGAGTGCTGGTATTGAAGGGCGTGTAACTTGTTACGTGTGAGTGTGTTAAAGTATCAGATATCGGTACCTAAGAAAATAGAGTATCAGTGATCGACTCTTTTCGGTTGTATCCGTACTCTGGATATAGTCTACTATGCGAGCCGTGGAGACAGTGACTGGGGGTGAGAAGGGCGTTAGGTGGGGTGACAAATATATACTATTATAGTTAATATAGTGTACTTATATGTGAGGCTATGACCGGTGGGGTCGCTATAAGGGGTGTTAGTGTGACGTATATATATATAAGTCACTAGCCTCTAGTGTCTACTATTATATAGCCTGCAAACTCAGATACCTACTTAATATTCACGGGCCGCTTCTTGCATTATGTTGAGTGTGATCAGTGAAGGATGATCGTTTACGATCGCGCAATTCGGTCCGATGAGTTCCTTTATAGAGGATTTTCAGTTTAAGTAAAATCCAAATTTGTTCTAAAAAATAACACGGCCTTTAAAAAAATAGCAGTTTGAGCGTAGAGGGCACGGACGTTGAAAGTGAGGTGGTTAGAACCTATAAATGGTTGTTGTAAGTGTAAAGAGATACCATTAAGCAAACTGATGGAACAGTACGATTGTAAAAATATTATATAGACTCTAGGAAAGTGAATCAGCGAAAGCTAATGCGATGTCAATTTGTAAGGTTAAGAGAGAACGAAAATTAAGGAGTATCCGTGCGAGTTTCTTAAGTGAGACTGAGAAAGTTGAGATGTGATTTTCCAAAATCAAGCTCCGTATGTGTAGTCCGATACGCGGCCAGCTCTAGAGCCAAAAGTGAATTTGTCACACATGTGATTACTAATTTATTCACGAAGTTGTATAAAAAGTAGCAATGGTAGATGTAATTCATGTAACCAGGAGGTTGTACTTTGAAGAGATTCCTAAAAACGCAATCTGCTCCCTCTATTATGAATGCAATCAATTTTAATCTAGCAAATGAAGGGGGCGGAGTGGTAGGAGGAGGCGTTACTAATTTATCCTCCATCTGGTGTTCCATTTCGTTGTTAACAGCCAAAGAACAAGAACCGACCCCACAGTGCGACAATTGCTTCTTAACGCATTTATAAACTGTGTTTTTAAGCAGAGCCGACCCACGTGCGGCGGGGGGCACAGACGTAAGCATGACCTAAATACCCTCCAACGATGTCAAACCAACAAGAAAATAGAGCCCACAGCCAAGGGGACGAAACGAAGAAGCGCACCAAACTATGTGCACGAGAATTCTCACGCGGAGTAAGACCGTAATTGCCTAAAGCGCGGTGGGACAAGAAAAGAAGAACCCGGACACAAAAAAGCCCAAAACCAGCTGGAAGCCAAAAACGGATAGACTGATTGCATATCATGCTGAACGTTAGTGGTGGCTCAGAAACACAAAAGCGGTTTATTGTGTTTAATTACAATTATACTCCAGAACCTCGTAATGCGTCAATCTTGGCCGATTGAGAGCAAATTACGAAAGGTCCAGGTAGTGGTCGTTGTACTATGACAAGATCACTCTCCTTCTCTTTCTCATACAAAATGCTCACGTGTGTAATATTGAAGATTCTTGTCAATTCACAGTCTCTCTTCTCATATCCAATGATCTGTAAGTTTATTTCTCCAAGAATTTTAGTTAAGAGACTTAAATATTTGTAATATATCCATGCTGTCACACTTTAAATTTACTACCATTGACTATTCTATTGAGGATTATTTGATTTTATAAGGATATCTGAAACTATTTTTCTATGAAGAATATTTTTATTAAAAAGAATCTTGAGTATATTTAGGAAAGTAAGCATAAAAATATAGTCTCATTTTGCACCTACATCATTCTCTTATTTCATTTGTTGAAAATAATTGTTGTCTGTCCTGATTGCATGTACCATCATAGAGTCCTACTGCATTCTTCAAGTCAATCTCTGATGTCTCTCCAGGGTAGGTTCACACGGTATCATTTTCCAAGCAGACCCTGTAATTGAAAAAGAAACAGGCGTAAAGAAGTGACGATCGTGACAGAGGACTCTTCTTTTAAAAGAGTGGCGATCGTGACAGAGGACTAAAAGAGTGGCGAACGTGATAGAGGACTCTTTTAAAAGAATTGCCGAAAGTGGCAGAGGACTCTTTTAAAGATTTGGTCTAAACTGTATCAGAATAAATTGAAAATTCTTCCTCTACGATTTGATTCGTTGGCGACCGTCTTTGATATTATAATATATGAGAAAATCAGATTCCTTCTTTGAAAAGTCAACATTTCCTACTCCTCCATTGAGAACTTCAAGATCCATCCTAGCAGCGATTCACTCCTTCATGCATCCCATATTTCTCCTGAAAAAGTAGATGTCTTCAAAAAGAAAATAAGCTGTGTGTTAAATAAGTGTGTAATGCGTAAGGACAGGTATTTTAGTATCTGGTAAAAACTGTGAGTTAAAAAGTTATTTATTTATTGTTCTGTGGTAAAATATTTTTCTATTATATTTTATAATAAAATTTATGCATTACTCATAAGGGTGCAAAAATACTTCAATAGACAGTAATATATATACAATTCATGCTAATTTTTAATTGGTTGCGGCACCATGGACATTGATGACGTAATCAACATTTAATACCTAGCCTCGAACGGTCTGTTAAAACAAACTATCTTATTGCATTAATTATTTATTTTGTTTTAATATTCTTTAAGATATTAAAAGAAAATACTAGTTCAAATAAAATATACTTATAAATAAGTATATATTTAATTCTGTAAAATTCATTTATTTGTGTAAAGAAAATAGGTCAAAATACTCAGCTGTTATTTTTCAGTAATTTTTTTTTATTTTCTTCATGTCCATATTAAGAAATAGTGAGGAACAATCATAGTAGTCAGTATAACGGGGTTGTATTTTATGGGTAGTACTCCAACGGGGTTATTTGTGTACAAAACCAGATTTTTCCACTTTTTACTTCCGCTTTGCGTAGCATTTGTTTTTATAATAGGAAAACGAAGCATTCTTTCTTAAAGGCATTAATGAACATTCGCTGTTTCTTGTTAAATATAGTATTGTATTTACTATTTTTCAAAAATATATTTTTATTTCTAATATACTGTATATATATATATATATATATATATATATATAATGATATATATATATATCATATATATATATATATATATAATATACTCTATTATAAATATATATATATATATATAATATATATATATATATATTATAATATATATATATATATATATTAATATATAATATATATATATTAATAAATTAATATATATATATATATATATATATATATATATATAAATCGTATGCTAACGCTGGGTAAAGCAGAGGATAAATATAGCTACCTGTGCATTAAAAAGATGTTTCCTGTACAAGTATAAATGATTGTTTTTTTTTGTCTTCCATGAACGTTTCTTTCTCTCTTGTCAAATTCTTGGAGTTTAATGCCAGAAAACAAACTGAACAAATTTTTGCAATATAAAGAATTTGCATCAAAAATCCTTCTCATTCATTTTTCTTCTCCGACTATTTATGCGTGGAGTTAAAATAGTTTGGTGTGTATCTTTCCAATTCAATCAAAAATTCTCAAAACGCACTTTAAAAAGGGGTATCTGATTCTGAAGTGCACTAGTGTGTGCATGCTTGAGTACAGATTCTCTGTTAATTCCTTCCCCAAAAAGGTAACATTAAATATATATTATAATATATTATATATAATATATATATATATATTATATATATATATATATACTTATATATATATATAGTATATAATATATATATATAATATTATATAATATATATATATATATATATATAATATATATATATATATTATTATATAATGTATACCTCTATATATATCGTAAATCCGACATCGACCTTTGAGAAAGGAAAGGAGCTTTTTTCAACAATTGGTATTTATAAATTCAGTAAACAAAAACCATTAATTTAAGATTTATAGTATAGTGAGAATTAATTTTAGAATATAATTTTAAGGTATTTTTAGGTGTGAATTTGTTTGAGCGGGGTTTGGAGCTTGAGGTTATTTGGAAGTGCCTCAGGTTGTGGGATCCCGGTAAGCGTGCAGCTTAATCAAGTGTGGGAATAGAAGAAAGTAGAGTGGTGAATAAGAGGGTCAGGATTAAGGAGAGTGAGGGTGAGTAAAGAAATAGGATGGGCAAAAGAGAGTAGATTAGAGTGGGTTGGATGAATGTGAGAGGGATAAATGAGTATCTGAAAAGGGAAGAAGTGGGTTAATGTTCGAAGAAAAAAGTTGGATGTGCTAGGTGGTTGACAGAAACAAAGCTGAAAGTATAGAGGAAGATGGTCTTTGGAAAATTTAAGTGTATGATTTCGGGGGTGAACGATGAGAGTGGCGAGGGAAGGGTGGTAGGAATAGTATGAGGAAAGAGGTGTGGATAGGGTAAAAGTGTTGCAAATAGTGAGGTGAATTCGAGAATAATGTGGTTTAAAGTGAAATTTGGGGGCGGAAAATGTGGTGTTTTTTTATATGCGCGTATGCACCAGGAAATGGAGCGAGGGAGGAGGAGAGAGAAAGATTTTGGATTGAGTTGAATGAATGTTGGGAAAAGTTTCGGCGCGTTTAATGATAAAATTTGTTATTAGGACATTGAATGCAGGGTGGGGAAGAGAGGGAAGAGAGGAGATGGGGAGATTTATAGGTCCATTTGGGGTAAGGGAAAAGGAATGTTAATAGAGAAAGTTTGTTAGAGTATGTGTTGATTTAGAGATTGATAGTTGGGATTACTTGGTTCAAGAAAAGTGAAATCATAAGAGTATACATGGAAGAGTGAGATAACGCGGGGGAGGGCGTTACTGGATTATGTGTGTATAAATAGATAGGATAGAGGCAATTACTAGATGTAAATGTATTCAGTAGGTGGCAGGTAGGGCGCAGTTATGTGACCACTATTTGGTGGTTGTAGGTTAAGGGGTAGGGGGAGACGCGTAAACGGTAGAGAAAGAGAAAAAAAAGAAGAAAAAATAGAAGTCATTAAGTGGAAAAATTAGATGGGAGACATTGTGTAAGAGCGATTTAGGAGGGCGTATGGAGGATAGTTGGTAGGGACGTGGAGGAACGGAAAATTAGGATGTGTGAGGAGAGTGCGAAGAGATTAAAAGAGGGGGGGACCAAAATTTGTGAAGAAGCCAGAAGGATATGCGGTGTAAAAAAGGTGGGGGCAAGTAGAAGGAAAGGAAGTGGATGGGGATCATGAGGAGTGAAAGATTTGGTGAAAAAGAAAAAGAGGCCTATGTGAAAATGGTTGGGGAATAGGAGAAAGGGAAAGCTGGGAGGAATATTGAAAGGTTAGAGGGGAGGCAAAGAGAGCGTGGAGAGGCGAAGGAGAAATTGCAAATAATTGAATGTTTGTCTAAGAAAAGTGACAGAAAATTTGAAAACAGGGAGCAAAATATTCTGGAAAGAAGTAAATAAAAAAGAAAGAAGAGAGGGGGGAGGGAGAGGGCTAAGGGAGGGGATGGGGAATGGAGAGCGAGTGGGAAATGGGGGAATATTTAGAGGATTATTGAATGATTTGGGTGGAAGAGATGAGGAGGTTTTTCAATAGGTGAGGATGGGAGGTGAAAAGGGACGGGAAGGAGATATGGAAATTAAAATGGAAGAAATTAAAAACGTATTATAAAAGGAAAAAAAGTGGAAACTAAGGTCTAGATGGTGTGAGGATGGAAATGTTACAGATGCGGATGCAGAGGGGTGGAGGATAGCTGTACAGCGTTATATAAATTTATGTTGGAGCGAAGGAAGCAGGTTCCATAGATTGGGAGGATGGTTGTTTTGTTTACCCTTATAAAAGGGAAAGGGGATAGGATGGGGGGTAATTATAGAGGGATTTGTCTTTGAGTGTAGTAGGGGAAAGTGTATGGGAGAATACTAATGACAGAGGGTGAGAGAATTTAACGGAAGAGAGAATTGGGGGAGGAACAAGGAGGATTAGGATGGGAAGGGGATGATGTGTGGATCAAAGTATTCACAATGAAGATGCTTGTGGAGAAAGGTTTAGAAGAAAGGAAGGTTTGCTATGGGTGTTTTTTTAGATTCTGGAGAAAGATTATGGATTAGAGTGAAGAGGGCGTGAATTATGGGAGGTGCGGGAGGAACATGGAGTAGGGGTAAATTAGGTAAAAGGTTTTAGGGCCTTTTATAGGAATAGCAGAATGTAGTGTGAGAGTATTAGGAGGAAGAGTGAGATGCTTGGATGATAGAGAGGTTGAGACAAGGATGGTAAAATGTCGCTGTGGCTTTTCAATTTATTTATGGAAAGTGTTTGCAGAGGAATGATGAGGGAGCGGGAGAGGGGTGGAATTGATGGATAGGCCGGTGATAGATGGGAAGTGAACATGCTACTATTTGCGGATTATACTACCTTGGTGGCGAAGTATCAGAGGTTGTAGGTATTGGTGAAGGAGTTTTGAGAGAGTGTGTGACAAAAGGGTTCTTAAATTAAATCCAGGTAAGAGTAATAGTGTTAGTGTTTGAGGAGGGGGAAACAGGATTGAGGGGGATGGAGTTAGAGATTAGAGTAGGAGGGGTAGTAGAACTGGAAGAAGTAAAGGTTTTCAATATTTAGGGATGGATTTGAGTAAGAAGGAGGTATGAAGGTAAGAGCATTAGATCATAGATTAGGAGATAGGAATAAGCAGCATTGAGTGGTTGAGGGGAATCATGGAAAAGGGGGGGATTATCACATAAACTCAATATAAGTTATGTTTGAAAAAATTTGTTGTTCAGCTCTGTCTATATGTTTGTGAAACATGGGGGTTGAATGCTAGTCCAAGAAGAAATTGGGAAGTGTTTGAATAATGAAAGGGTTCGTTGAGAGCGGTTTGCTGGGGTTAGTAAGAGAGAGAGGATTTTAGGAATAGGGGGTAATAAGACGAGAGATGTGATTGGAAGGAATCGGTTTGGTAAGAAAGACGGAGTAGGGAAATTTAAGATGGTTTGGACATCTGGAAAGAATGGAGGAGCAGAGGGTGGTTAGGAGGGTTTGGGAGGCGGAGGGGATAGGAAGGAGAGGAAGGGAGACCAAGAAAGAAGGTGGATGGCATGGAATAAGGAAAATGTTTGAGGGAGAGAGAGGATTGAGGGTGGAAGAAGGTAGTGTGTTGGCGAGAGATAGAATATGGAATTGGAGGAGGTCGGCGTGAGGGCGAGATGAAGGTAAATATGAATTAGGAAGCTGCACGTACCACTACCCGCTTTTGCGGGAATATAAGTGCTTGTAAAATAAATAATAAAAATAAGAATATATATATTAACATAAATATTTACTATAAATATATATATTTATAGTATATTAATAAATATATCTTTATACTATATATAATATATATATATATATATATATATATAATTTAATTTTTTTTCATTATACATTTCAATATGATGTATTTCTTTTTTCTTATGTGAAATTAATATATTTCTTGTGTTTCAGATCATTCAGTCCAGAAAGATTTTTACCTTGCTTCCTCAAGATAGCGACTCGTTCTAAGCATTCAATGAAACTAACTTCGTCAACTCAAAGAAAATATTCTCCCCTCCCAGAAAGGAGGGTAAAGTGAAGCAGGGATTTTTATTAAATAAAAAGTATAATTAATTTATATTTTCTCTATTTTTAATATATTTTTCTATTATATAAAATATTAATTTTTTTTCTATTGCTCTTAAAATTTAATATTTAATTATTGAGGCTAATGTCCTCCTTTCGAATACGACAAGCTATCCACCGTTTTCCATCGAAGCAGTTGTCAAGAAATGTGCACTGAAATATATTGCAATCAGGCAGATTAGAAAAGTAATTATTAATAATGGGGTTGATTTATTCAGTAAAAATGGTTATTCTGTGATCAAAGTTTATTAATTATGCAAGTGAAATAATGGTATGACAGATGATAATAATCAATTTCTTAATTGCAATAGTAATAATATACTTAATAGTTGAATAGACAATGTTAATTTGAGATAATAAATGACGCGGCACGCGGCCGGCTTAAGGCCTTAATCTGACCCTTAACACAACCAGCTCGTATCGTAGCTGAAATAACAATCCCTCTTCCTTCGGTTGAAGCCCTTTAGGGCGGCTCCCACAAGCTCTCTCCAACCGTTACACTTTGAATCTTAACCCTAAAATATTGGCACTACATGGCATTTAGCTGGGCATTGTTAAGCATCCTGATGCTCAAGGTTTGTTTGTATGTGAAAATTGGAAATTTCTCAAATCAAATGGTCCCCTGGAGTTGCTATCAAACAAATTGCAAAAGCAGATAGAAGAAAACTTCTCTCTGCGTTAATTGCAATATGTTTGAACTTCGACACAAGTAACCCGTATAAACTTATTTATTGTTATGACATAATAAGCAATAGAAAAGAACAGAGTAAGACAGATCGCTACGATAGTAAATAAGGGGAAGAATATAGTATTAGAACACAATTAATGACTACTATAATAAAATTCATTTATCCCCGTCAGGTAATTGCAATTGAGTCCAATATACTACAATTTCTTCTGCCTCAGAAACCATTCTGGTTCGACCGTTTTTTAATTTCATTCTCTTTCTTTCTTTCCAACAATTTTTCAATAAGAAACGTACAAATTTTCTTTGGTAAATCTTACTCTTAGCAGACATTAAGAATGAACTTGCAGGTTTAAAAATTGAAATTATTATTATCTAGAAATAAGGAATAATTTCTTTCTATATGCGTTAATGTATTTTACTACTTGTTCTTTTTCTTCCTTGTTTAAAGGGATCTTCTTCGTCTTTCTTTTCTTCTCTCATCTTTTTTTTTTTCTGTGAGCTTCAATTTAAAGGGCTGTTTCTGGACTTTTTTTTCTACAGAGAGGCAAATGGTTGTCAGCTGTTTGAGTGGCCTTGAGCACGTGAATGAAGGCTACTCGCCTTAGATTCTCCGTTTTCTGTGGGAGTTTTATTTTCAGCTCAGTACGCCCCATTTTTAGGGTAACTTTAACATACATTTATTAATTTTTACTTTAGAAACTTTTTAGATAGAATATACCAGCTATTAGGTAGAGGAAATTTGAAAAGACATGCCGAAACTTACAATTATAATCATGCATCAAAATAAAAATTTTTACAAGGACGTATACAATGTTCCCCATTTGTAGGGCTGCGATATACCGTTATCTCTGCGCAAGCGCGCTTAACGTTTGTTTGTATATCTGACTAAGCTTTGTCCCATGTGCGGGCTGCTCGCTTTCACATTGTTCACTAAACCTATATTGTGTAATTAATTTGACATATAAATACAATCATAAATTTCTACGCCTTGTGAAGGACAACTCAACCCTCCCCCTCATCTTCTTCCATCGGTAGCCTACTTTTACGGCAGCGCCCTCTAGGCGCGCGAATTTTAAGCTTTGACTACGATAGCTTCGGATGGCGGGAGAGTGATTTGGCCTCGCTCTACGCTAGGCCTATTCAGTAATAAAATAATTGGCATGGAAAATATATAGAAAACCCTCTATGTTTTTATCAAAATTAATTACATTTGTTAAACCATTACTATTTTTTAAAATTTAAAATTTGAATACATTTGATAATTTTTTATTTTGATTCACACATTTTTTTTTCATTGCATTTTGTTTCATATCATATATCGTTTCATTATTCGAAATAGTTATTATGAAAGCAACATCATTAATATAATTTAGCATATTTAATTGTATAATAAATTTTTTCTACCACTTACTATTTTCTAACATTTATTAAAATTGGATACATTAGCTATTTTCATATTTTATTCATATTAGATATAGTTTCATTATTAAAATATTTATTATGGGAGAACAGTATTCATGTAATTTATTATATTTAATTGTATAATAATTCTTTAATATATTGCAATATACAAAATTATTTTTATTGTTTGAAATTTAGTTCACTGGATCTATTATTATTATTATTATTATTATTATTATTATTATTATTATTATTATTATAATTATTATTGTTATTATTATTATTATTTTTATTTATACAAGTCATTTCAATCTTATGATAATTATTATTTTATTAACGATATCACGTACTTTATTTGTTCATTTTTCTTATTACTTTTTATTTATTCCGGTACTTTGGCAAAGCACCGAGATGTTCGAATTGGAAGATCGAAAGTGGGGGAGAATGGGGTTTTGTAGTTGACTTTTCTCCCAAGCGTTGGTAGGGGATGCCTCGTTTTGGTCGGGTAACTTTTTAGAGCGGGAAGGTGAATTGACTCCTCCGCTGTTGAAGAATGAGGACTTGTTAGAATGGGGTTTTTTTTCGTCTCCCTCTTTTCTCGTGAGGCTGTAGCCTTTCGTGATGTTCTATAACGAGGCTTAAGCTTGTTCGAGGTTACCGCCATAATTGTTTCTCCGAACAAAGGACGTTTGTCTTGAGTTTTTTTTTTTTTTTTTCAAAATGCTTAGGCTAAAGTATTAGGACTAAAATGCTCTCGTGGTGAGTTTGTTGCTATGGAGCAAAAGTTCGTTGGGTATTTTGAAATGATTTGGCGCAACTTTGGAAATTTTGTTTCTACTGGCGCTAGTTTTTATATATGTAACGACTTACCACTTATTTATTTTTCTTAATTCAAGTTTACTTTTCACGTTACTTAATTATTTGATTTAAATTGTTTATTGTTTATATATATATATTTTTTTTTATTAATATTCACTAAGATTTCACTTCTTTTCTTCAAATTTTTTAATAAACACTTGCTGTATACTTTGGAACTTTCACGGTCACTTATTTTTGTCACTGTTTTTTAATATAAATTCTTAGGCCCATATCAGAAGGTACTATAGGATATTGCAAATTGCAATGTTGCAAGGTATTGCATGTCACTCGGGGTTTACCAAAATGTTGCACTGGTATTATTGCAACCAGGCAGATTAATTAAGTAATTAAATAAATGAGGGTGAATGTAGTGAAAGGGCTTTTTCTGCTTTTGAAGTTTTATTACATAATTTGCAAGTGAAATAAATGGTATTGACAGATGATGATAATCAATTTTATAATTGCAATAATGGCACAGTAATTACTTTTTATAAACACAATTAATAAAGCCCATATTTTAATATATCACGGCAAATCTGCCGGCTAAATGATAATGATTAGGCACTGAGCATTTTTGATTATATGCTGCCTGAGTTGGTATAAAATCGCTTTGTTTAACTTGGGCAATTAAATGGTACTTGGTATAACACAATAGGAATTCACCATAATATTATAATAATTGTTATTCAATAGGCTTGAATATATGAGAAAGATGCTTTGATGCATCCTCTCTCCGTGCCAAATCTCAGCGGACTCTCTCAAATAAGGCATTCAGGATGCCTCCTACCCCTTGCATTCAAATGTGGCCTGCTCCTATTGGCTGGCACAATAATATAACAATTTTAAAGTATAACAGGCGGGCATTGTTTGTATGGGAAATGGAAATTTCCCAGAACATATATGCATAAAAATTCTTTTCTTTTAAAATAACATTTATAAATGTCTTCTGACAACGAAGAGATTATCGATATATCCGCTAATAATCCCATTGAAAATTCTCCTCCTGAAGAGCAAAATCCGGGTTCCGAAACCGCTGGTCAAAAGCTTCATTTTTCTTCTGCTGTAAATAATTCTGAAACCATGTCTCGTCCTACTATAAACATCGACAGATTAACACACACGCTTCCCAATATTCCTATTCTAGTCGGGTATGTAGATAATGTTTGGAAAGGCCCCGATATTGGAATGTGGATTTCATCAGTAGAATTGTATTTCGAAGATGAGGGTATCACTTCTGACGTTGAAAAACTCCGAGCTTACACACGTTTCGTGAACATGAAAGAAAGGAATGTCTCCTATCTTATTCAA
The DNA here is from genome assembly GCA_015478945.1 of Trachelipus rathkii. Lineage (NCBI taxonomy): Eukaryota > Metazoa > Arthropoda > Malacostraca > Isopoda > Trachelipodidae > Trachelipus > Trachelipus rathkii. The sequence continues at coordinate 46,204 of JABUQX010103106.1, read as the reverse complement.
TCGACTCCTGAATTGTTTAGAGTGAACTCCTGGGATGAGTTTAAAACGGACCTTTCCTTATGCTTAAATCCACTTGTATCAAAAAGTTCTTTTGAGGCTTTTCATGATTTTATAAATTTTAAATGGAGCTTTAATCATTCTCTTCCAGAGTTTTTAACAGAATCACAAAAAGCTCTGCAAACGTTTCTCGATTCCTCTTCTCTTTTACATGGTGTTAAATTTTCTGACGAACTGCGCTGTCTTCTTCTTTTTCTACCCTATATGCGAACGCAAAACCGCAGTTCCAAAAAGTAATCCACGAAGAATTTAACATATCAAACTCCATTCCAAAACAGATCCAAACTTACTTCAAGAAAACCCATGTTTTAAACAGTGGGAAAATTGCCTCGTCCTCCAATAAAAATGCATGTTGAACTTATTCTATTCCAGTGTATTCGACTCAGTCTGAGAAAAATACTGTACATCAATCCTACCACCAGGCTCATACAACAAAAAGTATGCCTAAATTTTCCTCTAATCATTCTCCAAATTCCCAATTCCCAACTCATAAAAATCAGAATGTACGTAGCAGTTTATATTGTACAAACTGTGAAAGACATGGTCATGGCACGGTGGCATGCGTGTACAGACCCTATTGTTCGATGTGTCACTCTCCTCACCCTCGTGGGTCTCAAAGAAATTGTCAAAACACATCATGGAATCCTTCTCACCTCAAGGTTTGAATAGAGTAAAAGTTATATCGCAATTTGAACGAGAAAATAACTCTCAAAAACAATCCAGTTTTCGTCATAATCAGTCATTTCAAAGGGCCAAAAAAAAAAAAAACGCTCAAATCCAGCGGTTTTAATCGAAGCCAAAACAGTTCAAAAAGGAACTATCAGGTAAACCATTGTCAAAATCTGACAAATTCTTATTCCAAAGGTGCTAATTATTATAATAAAGTGCAGAATATGCCATCCTATCAGTGTAAAACCGCTCCGCAAAACTCCGAAAACAGAAATAGTAGAAATACGTCACCACATTCTTTTCAATATTACGATGATAATATTGTCCCAAGTAAGTTTTCTAGATCCTCACTACGCTCCAAACACCAATTTTTATAATAAATCTGTGAAAAATAGTTCAGGTAGACATGAATTTCACTCCTATAATCCGCCATCACCGCACAATTCACCAAGAAATCGCACCTCCAATTTCCGCCATCCGCCACAATTTTGTTCAAATTCGTCTCAATCTGCTTCTTTTGGTAGTCCAAAGGGTTAAGAGTTTCAAGCCTCAAAATATCGTAATGTGCCCTATAGAGGCCAAAATTGTAAATAATTTCAATAAGAATCTGCCTTCTACAAGTATAAGTAAGGTAGACGAAAATCCTCTAATCAGGAAGAGCTATTTTCATAAGGTAAAATTGACAGTTGAATATGAATTTATGTATGAAATCACCTCGTACCTAGATATAGGATCGGGTGTCTCGCTCATACGCTACCAGGTATTCAATAGGTTACGTAAGTTATATCCCTTTGAGTTAAAGGAAAATAACATTGTGTTAAAATCCATTTCCGGAAATGTTATTCCGAATTTAGGAAAAGTAAAACTCCAGTTATTATTGAATAATCAATTGTATAATATTTTTTTTAATCGTGGTGAATGATCAGTGTACTTTCAGCGGACAAATGCTGTTAGGAACTGATGTTCTTTCATATCTTCCTATCGTCCTTGATTTAAGGAACGAATATTTATTGATGGATGATGAAACAGGTTTAACTAAAATTCCTCTTTGTGTATATGATCCCTTGATTAGCGATCCTAAACCAAGTTTCAATTCCATGTCCAATGATAAATCCTCTTCGAATATAGACGATTCCAAAGTCACATCTGTCAATTCTCCTTCCGAATTGCACAATCTCAATTTTGAAAGAGAATCTTTCATTCATGAACTCTCCATTTTCGATGACGAAATTTACGAGTTGTCTTTGCCAAATACAGTAAAATTTGAAGCTTTTTCAAGCGCCATTTTGTCTGTCATTGTGAAATCTCAAGCGGGTATGTCACCCCCAGATAACATTTATCTTGTTTCAGAGAAAAATTCCATATCAAATATCGTTTTTGCAAATGTTTTAAGCGCTGTGAATGAAGGTACCATTCTTATCAAATGTATAAATTTCAGTCCGTCCCCTATTACTCTTGACAAAAATACAGTCATATCCAAGGCAAACTCCCTTGCTTTCAGAAGCACATGTTCCAATGTAAATAAAATAGAATCCTCTGAAGGACTATTCGACGCCGAGTTGCGTGATGTATATTTAGATATTCTCCTGTCCAAATCAAAGAAAGAAGCGGACCTAGTTGTCCTGCAGGATGCGTCTCAAATGGAACAAATCCTTGATTTCTTAATTTCAAATAAAGAAGTCATAGCTTTAGGGAACGATAAGGTTGATCTCTGTCCTGTAGGCGAATTTAAGTTGGAGCTAACTCCAGACTCGCTGAAGTATATATACACTTCCAGTTATCAGATGCCTCATAAATTTCAGCAGATATCAATGACTGGATCAACGATTGTATCCTGAAAGACTACATAGAGCCTTCCGACTCTCCTCATTCCAGTCCTCTTTTAGTTATTCCCGTGAAAGGAAATTCGAAACCAAAGGTTATTTTAGATTTCCGAAAGCTTAATAAATATGTTATTCCATTGCAAACTCCTCTCCCTCACATACAAAGTACGCTTTCCAAGCTGGGAAATTCCAAGGTCTTCTCAAGTCTTGACCTTATCGAATCATTATGGTATAGGAGTCGCGACAGAAAGCCGCCCCTATCTTGCTTTCTCCTCTTATCGAGGACATTATCATTATAAAATTTTACCAATCAGTATTAAAATGCTACTAACGTCTTTTGCAAATTAATGGAGACCACTCTCATCTCCTGGGCATCCATGCTCTTATATATCTCAACGATATCATTGTATTCTCCAAGGATATCGAGTCCCATTATCAAAGCCTCGAACTGGTATTCGAAGCTTTGAAAAAAGCGAAGTTAAAAATTAAATTGGAAAAGGCGAACTTTTTCAAACGATCTCTGGTATATTTAGGTTTTCTTATTAGTTCTGACGGCATATCCGCCGATCCGACGAAACTCCAAGCGCTTAAATCCTTTCCTGTTCCCACGTATGTCACGTCCGCACGTGCTTTCATAGGTTTTACATCTTTTTATCGATCTTTAGTTCCTTCCTTTAGTGTTGTAGCTCAGCCTATAACGTCTTTGTTCCGTAAAAACGCAAAGTTTGTCTGGTCAAATGAACAACAGAAAGCTTTTGAAACACTTAAGCAGCTCATTGTTGAACCAATATTACAATTTCCAGATTTCAATAAAGAATTCATCATTTGTACTGATGCCAGTGGTATTGTTCAAGGTGCAGTATTAGCACTAAAAGATTCTCAAGGTAACGATCGTCCTGTCTCATTCGCTTTAAGAATGTTAAGTAAGGCAGAAAAGAACTATAGTTCTATAGATCATGAAGCCTTGGCTATTACATGGGCTTTAAGTTCCGTAATATCGTTTTTGGATATAAAATAAAGATATTCACGGACCACCAACCCTAAGTTTCTATTTTTAAAAACAATGATTTATCACACAAGCTTGCTAGGTGGGCACACAAAGTAAACTCTTTTTGATCCCGAAATTCTGTATATTGAGGGAAAGAAAAATATCTGCCCTGACTACTTGTCGCGTCATCCGCCTTCTTCCGTCCCAGTCAGTTTTGTCTCTAATATAGAATCTTCAATCATAAATAAAAAGTTGTTTACACGTTAAAATACTGTCTTAAACAAGAAAAATGTCCAAGGTTATCACCTATTATCAATTTCATAAAAAGAACAGGAAAAACTTAAAGTTTTCCTCATGTCTATATTAAAAATATCCTGTACTTCGTTACAAAAGATATGCAATATCTTATAGAAATTCCGGATTCTTTAGTTTACACAATCTTAAATATTAATCATTGCAGCTTAGGTTCCGGCCATATGGGTCACGTCCGAACTGAAAAGAGAATTGAAGAACATTATATCTTCCCCAAAATGTCAAAACTAGTTTTTCAGTTTTGTAAAGAATGTCCTTCTTGTTTAAGAGTTAAAGGCAATATTCCAAAGAGGGCACCAATCTTTAAGTACCCTAAAGTTTATTCTCCCTTTAGTCGCGTTCACACCGACATAATAGGTCCTTTACCTACATGTAAGAAGACTGGAGCTAAATACATTCTTGTGTTCAAAGATTCTCTCAAACGCTACATAGAACTGTGTCCAATCCCTTCCAGAAGTGGTGTTCATATAGCTAACGCTCTGTTACACCGTGTAATTGTCAGACATAATACGCCTAGCGTTTTGTTAAGTGACAACGCATGTGAATATGTTTCCTCTTTCTTTAAACAGTTGTGTAAACTGTGGAAAATTAATAAAATAGAAATTTCCGTTCGAACACCTATTGCCAACTCAAATGTAGAAAGAGGCAACTTGCAAATAGAGAATTATCTCCGTCATTACGTAAATGAAAAAGGTGATGACTTTTCTTCTTATATTCCCTTTGTCCAACTCTGTATAAATAGTACCTATAATGAGACCATTGGAGATAGTCCCCACTACGTCCTCCATGGTTACAATAAAAGACTCCCTTACGACATAGATAATTATGTCACTCCTTTCATAAATCCGGATTAAGATTTTTATCCCAGTCACGAAGATCTAAAAGACCTAAAGATAAGAACAAATCTTATTAGGGAAATTGCAAAAGAAAACTTAGAAATAGAAACACAGAAATTTGTAAATAGGCAACATAATAAGGCACTAGATAGAAGCATAGTCATCGGAAGCCGTGTATATATTTTAGATATTAAGCCTTCTGGCGTACCGAAAAAACTCTTTAAGAGATGGAACGGACCTTACCGAGTGATCGGTATATTAGGTTGTAATAGATTTATCTTGCAATGTTTACAGACTGGACGTGAGATTGCCGTCCATAGTGACAATTTTAAAGTGGTTTCAGAGCCAGTTTTAAATCCAAAATTTCCTCAAAAATCAAAATATCCCACATCTAAGCATAATAAATCTAAGCATGTACGTTTTAATATTGATAATAATAATGAAATAGAGCAAATAGCTCCAAATAGTTCACAAGGAAATGAGTCTGAAAACTTCCTTTTTCCGCACCAATACACACAAAAGATGAATAAAAATCAGACTTCTGTTAAGCTAAATAATAATTTTCAGTATTCAAATCCTTCTTTTAACGATCCTGTAAGGGTCCAACCTAATCTAAATTTTCCTAACCAGAGTGTGCAAGATAGTCCAAAAGATCAAACTTTAAAATCAGACAGTACTTTTCAATCATCCTTTTCTGGTTTCAATGATCCTAACGATAGTTCTAATCAGCAAAGTTTTAGTAGGTCAAAGTCTGATTCAGATATTTCCGATAGTAGTTATGTTCCTCACCAACATTTCAAAGGACCTAGGGAACAGAGTCCTAAAGTTTTAAGATCTTCTAGAAAAATATATAATTCACATAGCACTCCAATTCTGAATGACTTTAACAATCAACCTTCTTGCTCGCACCATCGTAACGACTTATCTTTTACAGAATAACGACTTCCAGGGTTTTATATTTCTATTAGAATGGCTTGCATTTATTGGTAAGTGGTTTTGATGAAATACGTTGGATATACTTGAAGTATTTTATTTTATTTTTTTATTCTTTTTGTCATGTGTTCTAAATATCTCCTGTAATGTAAGCTAATTTCCATAATGGGTAGTCTATATTCTTGGATTAGACAGGAAAAATGTTTTCTGTTTTACATATCATAGATTTCATTTTAGTTAATTATATTATATAATATTATTATTCAATATATATTATATAATATATATATTATTTATATATAATTTTATTTATATTATACATACAGGATGTTAAATTTATTATTACTATTATATATTAAAATTATATTATATATATTAGAAGTTAAGTAACTTTTGTTTTGAATTATTGTATTCTTGTACAGAATGTAGTTGAAATTTTAATGTGTAAAAATTTCTTTTTAGGGGAAGAGGGTATTCTTTCCGGAATAAATATATAAATTCCTTGAAAGTCCCTCACAAAACAAAAGTAAATGTAATTAGTTTTAAGATTGTAAAAATATTTATAAGTCTTCCGAGAGAGTCAGGTGAAATCAAATCTGAGTCAATATTGTAAGTTTTATGAGAACGAAAATAAAGAGTATCGTGAGTCTTCTAAGTGAGCTGAGAGAAGTGAGATGTGTTTCAAATCGAGCTCCGTTGTGTAGTCGATCACAGCAGCTCTGAGTGATTTGTCATTCATGTGATTACTATTTATCACAAGTTTATAATATCTTTAATGTGTTCATGGTAACATATTTTATTCTAAAGAAATTCCTAATCGCAAGTGTCTCTATATATATTTATATTTTAATCTAGCAAATGATTTAATAATATTTTCTCCATTTATTTCCATTTCGTCGTTCACAGAAGAGTGAATTTTTAACCATTTATAAAACTGTGTTTTTATAGTAATTATGTTAATTTCATTTTGTGATTTAAATCATAGGAAACTTGCTTAAATTGAAAAAAGAGCTATTTATGCTGAACATAGTGTCTAGCAACTAATATTAAATGTGGTTTAAATAATTACTTTATACTCGTATCGTTATAATGCGTGTGATGAGCAAAATCTTACAGAAAGTCTCAGGTATTTTCGTTTTTGATAAATCACTCTCCTCTCTCTCATACAAATGCTCACGTATGTCAATATTAAAGAATCTCTCTTGTACAAATTCACAAGTCTCTCTCTTTCTCATATCCAATGATCTGTAAGTTTATTTCTCCAAGATATTTATTAAGAAGATTAAAATATTTGTAATATATCTGTGTCTACATTTAAGATTTACTACATTGACTTAATTTATTAGATGAACATTTATTTTATAAGGATAAGTTGAACTGACAGTTCAAAGAATTATTATGATAAAGGAAACACTAATATTATTATAGTAAACGTAAGAAAATATATTGTCCCTCATTTGCACCTACATCCTTCTCTTATATTATTTGTTAATAATTGTTGTCTGTCCTGATTGCACGTACCATCATAGAGTCCTACTGCATTCTTCAAATCGATCTCTGATGTCTCTCCAGGGTAGGTTCACACGGTATCATTTCTCCAAGCAGACCTGTAAATAAAAAAATAACAGGCTAAATATATATATATATATATATATATATATTATCATTATATATTAATATATATTAGCTTTCTTTTGTTTCTTTATTTCATATATTATTATATATTATATATATGTACTAGGAGGTATATTATATATTATATATATATATATATATGCTCCTAACATCCTAACATTTTTCCAAAGATAGGATACGGATGTTGCCATCAAGTGAGGAATGCAGATGCGGATGTTCCGAAATAATGCGGAGCCATTTCCATCAGTATATATATAGTTATTTATATATATATATATATATCCTATAGTTAGAGAAGTGTTAATTGCTAAAGCAGTTTATTATATAGTTTTGAATTTTATCTAACAAGTTTTTCTTGGTATATAATATAGAAAAGCAATGTGCTACGATTGTTAAGATCGTACTTTCCTTAATTCCTTTGTTCTTCCACTTATAATCTCATAAATTTTGAATTGTTTCGAAATGTTTTTATTAAATTTTGTGGTGAAAATTAATTTCGAATTTTTTCTTTTATACTTCCATATATTTTGTTTTTAATTTTTGTTTCCAATATACCCTTCTTAGTGATGCTGGTCAAGGAGAATAAAGGTTCAAAGAGAGAAACTTGTATGCTCATGACGAGTTTATTTCGCATAATTGGTGAAGAAAGTCTATAATTGTGGTGATAAAAAAGATCAATAAAAAGATGTGAATCCTATGACTGCCTTATATTGTATTTAAATTTGAAAGTAATGAAGAGTTAAAAAGTCATCTGATAATAATAATAAAAGAAAGTTATGTGCCACCAATATTATAAAAGCAATCGTAAATCAGTCTAAGATTTCTCATTCTGGTAACATCTCAACAGCATTACAAAGTTTTAATATGTTCTGAGATGTGGCTATGAATGCAAGAAGAAGGAAACTTAAAATAGACCATGCTTACGCATCAAAATATAAAATATATTTTAAATTGTTTCTGAGTGTGGCTTACATAAGTGTAATCAGAAATGGAAGCTTTAAAGAAGACAACATGCTTACTGCATCCAATCTATAAATTTTTTCAATATTTATTGCTCTCTTTTGAGATAAAACAAAATAAGGAAAGCTAAAAAGACACTAAGCTTACACATCAAAATATAAAATTAATTTAAATGTTCTGAGCTGTCACTATGATGTGTAACGTTTGAAATAGAACGTTAAGATTACACATCTTAAACTATCAAAAATATATAATTATTTAAATGTTTATGTGGATGTGTGATCTGATGGGTGTAATCGCGAAAGGAAACCTTAAAACGCACATGCTTACGCTATCCAATAAAATAATAATTATTTTATGTTTCTGGAGTTTGTGCTATGAGTGTAATCACAAAGTAAACTTAAGATTACACATGCTTACGCATTCAAAGTATATAAAATTATTTAAATGCTCTGAGTGTGGCTATGAAGTGTAACCATAAAGGAAACTTTAAGAAAAAATTCTTATAAATTTCAAAATATAAATGTTTAAATGTTCTGAGTGTTGCTATGAGTCTGTATCAGAAAGGATCACTTAAAACGCACATGCTTTACGCCATCAAAATATAAAATTATTTTATCATGTTTGACAGTGTGGCTATGGAGCTTGTATTTATCGATAGGAAGCTTATATGAATTGTCTTATCATTGCTTGCCCTATCGAATATATAAAATTTGATATTAAATGGTTCTGATGTGTGGCTTATGAAGTGTTATGATCAGACAAGCACCTTAAAACTGCATCATGCTACGGCATCAAAACGTAACGGCTAAAATTATTTAGATATGTTTCTGAGTGTGACTATGAGTGTTCCTCAGGGTATGTCGGTGTACGATTGGTAGCTAGCTCATTGTTCTTGTGTATAAGCTGATGTGGTAATGAGTGTTAATTATATTCAGTTTAATAATTGTTCTGAGTGTGTCCTAATTTGAGTGAATGGTATATGCCTCATAAGGTAAGCTTACGATTACACTTGCTTAAATCATGAAAGTATAAAATATTTATTTTAAATGTCTGAGTGTTGATTATGGTGTAATTCATGTTAAAGTGACATTCTAGAGACAACCTCTGCTACATTGCGTATCGGCGTATTTCAATATAAATTATTTAATATCCGTTCGGATGTGTTGGCTATGATAAAGTAAATTCTCAACTAAGGTACAGCTTACGATTATCACATGCTTCACACATTCCAAATATATAAAATTATTTATGTTCTGAGTGGTTCACTATGAGTGTAATGAGAAAAGAAACTTAAGAATACACATGCTTAATATCGGTAAAATATAAATTCATTTTTAAATATGTTCTGATGTCACTAGTAGTGTAATTTCGGAATAACAACATCCTTTAAAAAATTGCTACCATGCTTATCAGCCCAAAATCTAAAATTTAACTTATACCTGTTATGAACACGTGTGACCTAGAGTGTATCTAGAAGGATCACTAAAAAGCGCACATGCTTCACCAACAAATATCAGAAATTACTTTAATACATGTTTCTGAGTGCGACTATGTAATGTAATTTTAAAGGAAACTTTAAAATAGTACACCAATGGCTCTTACGCGATGCCGCTCAAACTACTGCTATTAGATAATATAACTTATACATTCAGGTTCTAGTTGGCTATTGACAGTGTAATGCGGAAAGAAAGTTAAAAAGTCAATGCTCACACATCAAAATATAGGGGAAATCTATGGTATAATGGGGGCTTGAGTGTGCTATTGACTTGCATTACGCTATTTTGTGCTCAACAAATACGTGTTTGGTCCAATAGCCACATGCTTTGGGCTTAAGGACACTCGAGTAAAACCAGTTGATCCTAACGAAGCTTTAGAAAATCTTTATAGACAATACGGACCTTTTCCACCATAAAGAGTTTTAATAGCTTCTGCTAAACAACTTGATAGGTAGAAGGCAGGGCACTTAGCGGGTGCCTTGGTTGTAATTAAGTCATAAAGAGTTCGAGCGAGTGCCATGGAGTGAGGTAGGAGGAAGAGATGGGGTTGAGTTGCCTAGGATGGCTAATACGATCGTTTGTAAGGGCAGAGAAACGTACGAAATATTCCTGCGCACTGGTGGAGGTCTGGGCGTGGGTTCCGATGAGATTAGAAACGAACTAGATATCATAAATTTCAATGCGATACCATACTAGTATGTGTGACATGAATGATTAGAGCGGGCTACACATTGTAGTGGAGGATTATATGTGGGTAGGTTTTGACGACGAACGTGCGTTGCGTTATGTCGATATGTTTGTTCGAGTTCGTATCTGTGCGAGTAGTGTTTTTAGGTGTGACAGTTCGTCTCATATGGGGGGTGTAGTCGGAAATTAGTTAGTCAAGAGATTATTCATTATGACTCTGACAGGATTTTGTGTTATAGAAAAATGGATTGGCGTGAGATTTGATCAGTAGACCATCGGGTGTGAGCAGGCGCCCGGAGTATCTCAGATCGAGGGTTGTTCTGATCAAGTGGATTGTTCGCAATCCGCTGTGGTCAGATAGAATTGAAGCGCTGAGCGTCGCACATGAGAGATAAGCTCTTAGATTGGTATGATAAGACTAAGATAGTGCAAGTTCACCGTCAATATATTTGCTACCATCCGGGGCCAGTCCGTTTATGAGTCGTGAGGCCTGTCACAGGGGAATCGCCTAGAGAGACGCGGGGACTAGGATGAGGTGGGTGATTAGACTAGCGTGGAAGTTGTCTCGTTACGCGAGGAGGGGTAAGTTGGGGCGCACTGGATGCACGTTTGGACTGAAGAGTGTTGCTTGTTCACTCGTTTTGCTGGCGACCAGTTAGAGAGAGAGGGGAGCGCGCGGAAGAGTCCTTCATAATACGTTCATATAGAGGAACTGCACTTTTGAATATTGAGTAGAGCTAGATCGGCTTGAGGGCAAGTGACGCTTCGATGTGGAACAGTTCGTGACTATAAATCGTTCGTAACCTCATGAACGTTTTCTATTGACTTGTCTTAGGATTGGGATTAGGAAAGTTAAGTTGGGTATGTTCTCAGAGCACGGAGAGAGAGACATTAAAATTGGTACATATGTCACATCTGTTAGACAGTGATATATATTAAAATTATTATTAAAGGGCGAATAAATATATATTACAATCATGGGAAGATACTCGGTCAAGGTGCTGATCAGCTGGGGAATTTCCTTAATTTAATGCCCTCGTTATAAGTTGTAGTCCATACAATAATTATTGATTCCTTCTATAAAATACTGGCCGAAAGATGGCTTAGCGTTTGGGTGGGTATAATGGAATAGGTTGATATTAAAATGTGATATTAATCGTTAAAGACTGTTAATAAATAGATGTTCACGTTAAAGTAGCGGGGCGAGGTTAATCAAATACCGGATAATAAATATGCGCATAGGCTGGTTTGGCTCAATTCTGATATGTAATTTCACTTATGTTTGCAGAGGCTTGAAAGCTAATGTGTGGGGTTGTGAACGTGTACTGGGTGCATGCTGAGATGAATTACGTTGAAGAGGAGTGACTTATTTTGTTTTGTGTGGACTATTTTCTGAAGTGTATAGTGTATTAGATGGTGGAGTAGCTGGGGTTCTTGGAGAGCTTAAGAGTGTTGAGTGTGTGGGGTTGGAACCGGTGGAGAGTGGCTGTGCGCAATAGGGAGTGACGAAAGAGGACAGGGCATTTGCTGGATGAGTGGGACGGGGGTGTGTGATACCCGTGCAGTTTTTGGGTGTACCGTTCGAGCGGAGGAAGCCATGAGATGGTGGGTAAGGAGAAGGGGCTGATTTGGATAACTGCGTCGGTACAGGGACGGATGTCTGTGTGTTGTGATGTAGTATATATTTTACTTTTAATTCTATTTAGACTATATCAGCAGAGATGTATGCCATAAGTATACAGTTTCGTGCATAAGTAGTGGGTGAGGAACGTGTTTAGAGGATCGGTAAAGTGTGCTGGCGAAGTGCAAGTAATGAGTGTGACTGTTGGTTGGTGTTGGGTACGAAGGTATGGATCTAGTATTGAAATAGTGCTCTTCGGTGATTGTAAGGAAAGTCCAGTGTTTTGCGTGCGGGTTTAGTGACTGGGCTTAAGTCGCTGATGTCTAGTTGATGTCGGTCTTTTTTTCGATGTAAGAGTGAAGTATTCAGTGGGATGGCTTTGGTAGGAGTAGGAAGTGAGTGCCAGACGGCTGTTGAGACGCGAAAGTGGGTGGAGACTAATTGAAGAATCGAGAGTTAAGCGCGCGTAGACAGAGGTTTATAAGTTCGATCTTTATAATATGTTGAGAGAGCAGGTGTCCATGCGACTGTCCGGCAAGACCAAATAGTCAGTGTAGGTAATGTGAGCGACAATTGGAAGGCACACAAAAGTCTGGGGAGAGCATAGTGAGAGCATCGAGCCATAAGTTGTGGTTAGGACAAGTGAGGCCATGTAGCGGTATGCACGGATGTGTGCTAATATGTACGTGATAGTACAGATATGTTTTATAGCGCGAGTAGTTGTGGTACCATTGAAGAGGGTGATGCAATGCGGTATATAGGACAGTGAGAGAAAGCGCCTTCCACAGAGCGGTGGGAGTGTATAGATCTGTATCTTGGTGACGGGGCTAAATATGCAAGATCGATGGAGCTCTTGCTAATGAAGTGTGGAGAAAGATGCGCGTGTGGTCATCTGATCATACATCCCGGTCGACGTAGCGTGATGTGAATAAGGAGTGTAAGTCAGTGCAGAGTGCACTCGTTAGGATAAAGAGGAGAGGGTTACTAATCGGGGTTCTGGGCATAGGTAGGCAGTGACAAGGGGAGTACGTGATGCTAAGGGAATAGGGTACAAGTCTCTGTCTGGAAGGAATGCACGAGTCGAAGAGTGTTTATTTAGCCAGCAAATTCTAGAATCAGGAGTGGCGAGGAATCTCTTGGCTGGAGATACGATTGTATAATGATGGGGCATCGGCGTTGTGGCTGACTGAGAGGGAACGCGTAAGGATTGGGATCAGGGGCAAGTGGGCTCGGAAGAGACCGACTCCGTCGGAATTTGACACATAGATAGCCTTGGTTCAGGTCATGAGAGATTAGGTGAGTGAGACGTGAATGTGTTGTTGGGGGTTTGATGGTGGCAGCTTTCAGACCAGGAATATCGGCTATTCTTTTGGGGATCGCTCCGGTATGATTAGTTAGGCTATATGGGTAAGGCTACAATACGGTGTATGTTAGTTACGAAAGTTGAAGAATGGCGGGTCAAACTTCTTTCTGCAGGTGAGTATTGGTGCGAACTGCTAGGAGATGTATATCTTTGGGACAATGTGAGTCAATGCATCGGTCAGGGCGCGATGGGTCGATCGTGTATTTGGATCTTGGATAGGCTGTGGTAATATAGAGCGACTGTCAATGGACGGGGGTTGTATGGACGGTGCCTCCTGAGGTGGGGTTCGATTTCGCGAGAGACGAGGCGAGATTCGTAAGAGTAACCACTGGCTGTAGTGATAGGGACGCGGGCAGATATGGTGATACTAGGGGAACTTGTAGGAGACATTAAGCCTTGGTTGGAGAGTGCTCGAGCTGCGCGTTGTATTCGACGTCATAGTTTTGTTAAGCGGAAGACTATACATGGTGTCTTGGTTGTTGGTTATCGGTCAAAAGAGTGCGTCAAGTGACCTGAAGGACTGATTGGTGACAGATACCTGGAGCAGGATGCGTTGTTAGGGACAGACGTAAGCACTGAGAGGAGGAGGTTTTCCTTGTGTTGAGACAGTACCCGTTTTTGGGCAAAGGAACCGTGCTTTACATGGTGGAAATACGGGGGAGCGGACGGGGGGCGCACCCCGAGCACGAATAGTGGATGATTTGGAGAGAAATCTGACGGGCTGCTGGACGACGGAGGAAAGAAGAACAGCGAGGAACAAATTGTTATGTGGTAGTGGTGCAGGTGAATTGATTGGCAGAGACAGGCGTATGGTGGAATTATGGGCGGTAGTCGACCTAGGGAGATAGGACTGGCGTGAGGATGGGTCGAGGTGAGGGGTGCGGTCGATCTGACGGTTATGCACTGGGCTCGCTTGGGGTTCGTGTCGGTGGCTCTCCCTCTGAATGGAATCAAAAGTATGTATGACTGACTTAGTGGAGGCGTGCTTAATAACGAATACGCCGAGGGGTTTGTCAACGATGGTGTATGGTTTTCAGATATTATAACAGCGTGCAAGTGCAGCAGGGTTGTGTATTTTGTCTTCTTATGGTTATTTCTATACATTTGCATTGATATTGAGTTATGAAAGAATTAAGGACTGGGGGATGGACAGGACATGTCGTGTTAAGATAATGGAGATAAGTGGAGGGTGCCCCCTCTATTATCCCTATCTTATTAATATTGTCCAATGATTTGGTTTTTGTTGTGTGCTGCAAATCTGTAAAGAGAGGTTTCTTGTGAGAGGTGATCTTCAGGTAGATAGAGATTTCTGGCGGGTGTGTACATAAGGAGGGGTTTGAGTTAAATACGTAGATACCGAGTATAAGTATGGTTTATGGTTGTGAGTCGAGGACCAGTCCTTCGTGTTAGAAGTATGTTTAGATGGTGAGCCAGCTTGGAATCACATGTCTGTTTAATATTTAGGGTATGTTGTCTGGATGAGTAAGGAACGGAATGATTCGCAGAGTGTCAGTAGTGAACACAAAGTTGTTGATGCTGGAAGGTTGCTTAGGTGGCAATTAGATCGTTGGTGAATTTAATAGGAAATCCTTGCTTGAGTGCGCTAGGGTCCTTTACTCAAATGATGGTATTGTTGTTATCCTTGTTGCTTATTGTATTATCTTCATAGTGAGACTTATGTACTGGTAATAATGCACATAGTAATTGATTCATAAACGTTCTAAATGTGTTCAGATGGATCTAATTTAGGGGCATGCTAGGTTGTGTGAAAAGAAATGTATAAAACTGAGGAATGAACGTAATTAGTAGAGACTTGTGTGTTTGCAAGAAAGAGGGTCAAATTGAGTAGACTCTACAATGAAAAGTATTCAGTATTGAGATAGTTGTCTCATGTTGGAATAAGATATGAATGATAGTCGGTTGGTTAATGTCGGTATGTTATATCGTGGCGAGTGTTGATTGGGTAACCGAACCCATTGCCTTATTGGGGAGTACCGAAGTATCAAAGTGATTGAGGTTACGTGAACTGAAATGTCTGATAGACTGAGAGGATAAAATTGTAGTAGTTTTGGACTCATATGCGTAGAATAATAAGTATCTTGCTTTAATACAGCGAGTGTAACATGGCTAGGGTTTTGTAAGGGGGTGCATGGTATGTATGGCCTCACCCTGTCGGCCATCGTGGATGAATCCTTACATACTTGAGATTTCACTATGTGATGATTGGTCCGTTCGCACGCGTCACCATATGAAGCTCTAGGTGGATTTTCTAACTGAGACGAGCTCTCTCTCACTAATTAATGGTAAACAGAGGTGGGGCGGTATAGGCTTGGTGACTTCTTTTTCATGTACTATTCCATTGCATCATGATTCGAACGGCTGGCGTCTTTCTTCTTTTTCCTCGTTAATGTCGTTTTGATACACCCTGCATCCTTCCCCCTCTCCTTCTTTACTTGTTGTTTCCCTTAGTCTGGAAGAAATAGCAGGAAGAACAAGAAAGATACAGCATGAATTAAAATTAACACAAAGTCAAAGATTAACTTCGACTTGTTTAACTTTATTCTTCAAATGGTTTCAATTTCTCTCACTCGGCCAAGATTTTAGTAAGACTCCATGACGACGGGAGGATTCTTTTCGTTGCGGTTCGGTAGCCGGTAAAAGATATTTCTCTGGTGTCTCTGAGATTTGGTGCTTACCTTAATCCAATCCTAGCACAATAATACTCCCTAACATCATTCATACTGCTCTTATTTATTGTTGATCAAACTAGATAGTATTGAGCATACAGCTCGCCATCTGTCTTGTGTTGGAGATATTCATGGTTCCCCAGTGTGTTTTACCATTTAATCATCGGTACTTGGTATAGTATACATTAGTGCAAATCGAAGTCTTTTGAATTCAATCGAGCTTCTGGTGATTATTGTTTTTAGAGTTTATCTTCTCTCAATGTGTGCTACTAATATTTTTGTAAATCCATGACATTCTCGCGAGCAATATAACATTTTGAGTATATACTAACAATGAATGTGTTTCGTCGAAAGTCCACGCCATACACTGTTTGATTATTTTTATTTCAGTTCAATTCTTTTACATTCAATTTCATCTGAAGTCCGAATTATAGACAATTGGACAATTACGACTCACCCTCACTCCACCTTCCTCCTAGAACACGCTGGAAAAGATGACTTTGCGCAGTGATTTCCATTAACCATTCAGCTTTGTAACACTTCATCTTTTTATATACATATTTCATAAACCTTTAAAATTATTTTTCTTTTCTTTAAGCTTATTCGAGCAGTAAGATAAAATGTCTTTAAGGAGGGTGACTTCTTAAAACGTAAAACCGTACCACCAACAATAATACTTATATTAATTTCTACTGAAAACTAAAGAATTTTCTAGAATTATAAACAAAATGGAAAGTGTTGAAACAAATTGATAATTTGCCCGATACTTCTTCGGGTGATCCAGATCAATATTTGCTCTTCAATTTCTCTGACCGATATGGGTTCTCGGTACTCGGACCGGATTCCTATTTAGATTCCACATTCCTGAGTTTAACAGAAAAACACAAACAATAGTCAAGAGTTTTAACAACCACAAACTACCAGGTCACTTATTAGGTTCGAGTCATACGCACTATCTCACTATGTTGAGGTTAATTTCTCCATATTTACTTTTTAGGGTGATCAGATTAGTGGCTCAGACACAAATTTGTAAATATATCCTAGTAATTTTATCTAATTGTTACCTACAACAGGGTCAGTTTAAGCCCGTTTTTCACGGCACTCTTTTTTGCCTCTCCTCTTTACCAATCGTCTTCCGTCACATACACCCAGGTGCGTTCCTATTGAACCTCCTATACTACACACACCACTTAAGTTAGATACTTTATATTAACTAACGTATGAAAGCTACAGTGGATGAGGTTAAGTTTGAGTAAGCTTAGGAATTTGAATACCATAATATTTCATTAGATTTTTATCGATATTGCTTGACATTTAGCGGAATGCCCATATCATTTCGTAATTTAATCAAGGAAAGACCTTATAGATTTCCATGATAATGTACCCGATTTTACCTATATTTTCGAGACCATTCTTTGTATATATCTATGAACTTCGGTAATAAGTGAGTTTCTAAAGATCCAATCTCTTTCCTGTCTTGGGTAGAAAGTTCTACAATTTTTGATGTAAATATTGTATGAGAAATGTTTTTAACAATAATATCTCATTTATTTCATATCCAAGTGGGAAGAAATTCTTGGCCTTCACATTATTATCGATATAGGATCACTTCGATCTTCATTAATTAAATCTCTTTACAATGTGCTCACCTTCTTTTAGTTTTCAATTTTATATTCTATATTTGTCCACTGACCTTTCGTCCTGACCCTTTGGATCACTTCGTATATCGATCTTAATTGATCATAGTTGGTATGCAGTTACTTGTTTTCCGGTAACTTTAGTCAGTTTCAACCTCCCTCCTATTAACCTTTTGTTCCTCAGTTTCAGACTACTTTTTTGTTGAAGCAACAAAAATCGATAAATTAATTCTATTATTCCATTCTTTATTATACTTTATTTATCTTAGACAGTTATTACCGGATTTAGTAATGGGGGGTGTAAACGTTTGAGACTTACTCCATCTTTTTTTTTATTTCTCCTGTAATTTATATATTAATTATCATTATATATATATTATTATATATTTATTATATATCCTATATTATTATCTATATATAACAATATTATATATATATATATCTTATATCTCTATATTATCTTCATCAATTCTGTGTTATATATAATAAACCTTCTACCTACTATAGACTTTAACCCTAGTATTATTATACTTATTTATCTTATTTGTACGGATGTCTTATGTACTCACCCTCCTATAATTATATATATACTACTTCAGTAGTAATATACCAGATCCTTAACTAATTTAGGGGCATCCTGAATTTTTTTTGAAAGCTCGGCACCTTTTTTCCGCTCACCTTTATTTCCTCTCGTGCAATATTTGGTTTTGTTATGTCCGCTACAGCATGATTTTAGCATCGTCCGATTATAAACCCTCCTCCTGATTATGCCTTCGGATGCATATCTTTTATTACACCGCACTGTGAAAATGTTCTTTGGGCAATCCATTATAACTTTCTAGCCTTTATACCTTGATTATTTTATCATAAAAGTTTTACCTTATTGTCACTTCCGCTCCTTGAAATTATGCTTCACAATTATGCCTTCTATCTATCTTGATGTACGCATACAAACCAATAATACCGGGCAGTCTATTCACAGTTCTTTTGTTTACCTAGGCCTACTTCCAATCCTCTCCTATCAGCCAAAAAAATTTGATGTATTTGACCTCTATATATCTAGTTATAATTCTTTGACAATTTCCAATTTTCTCCATCAAGAGCAGAATGAGAGGGGTCATCTGTTTCTTCTTTTCACCTTCTACGTCCTTTACTTCTCCTCAGATTATTATCCCTCGTGCTTTCACATAATCCAGAGTCTCTGTAAACATATTTTAGTCCCTTTAAGTTTAAACTTCTCAAGATCCTACATACATAATCATATACTACATATACCTCGCGGATAGATCATCCCGAGGAAGTATTATACCCACTGTTACTTTCTGGCTGCACGATAAGTCCTCCCTTCTTATTTTGAGAAACCCTCTCAAAAGCTCTTACTACGCAGAATCTGCCTATACACAAAATGAACATTAATTCCGCCACAATATTCAATACGATAATGCCTCTTTTCTTATTCATACATATATATATTCAATAATAGATATTCCATGATAAAGTTGAACTACCTCTAAATTCTTTCTCTTTGCAATCATCTACCTTCCGAACTGATCATCTTCAGATTAGAGCTGACGAATTTTTTCTCATCTCAAACCAATATTCTTTATACCACTTAATTATTCTCTAGAGCGGCATTTGCTTCCATTTAGATCCCGATATTAAATTTTAAGTTCCTCTAAAATCTCTCAAGTGTTTTTCTGACGACCCTCTTAGCTATTTCTAATCTTAATTTTCATTATATTTCTATTATTTAAGGTTTCATGTAATCTTGTTTACTTTAACATAATATCTATTATTTAAAGATTTTTATTGAATTAAATTATTATTAACTTTCTAACTTGTATTCCTTTAATCCTCATTTCCTTCATTGTTATATATACCCACTATTGCCCATTACTATCTAACCTATATATATCTACCTATTTATATTATTATACTCACTCATTGCTATAGCCTGGCATCCACCCTCTAGTTAATTTAGGCCGGGGGATTTCTATACTTGGGCTCATGTTAGCTATTATAATTCATTTAGCTCTTACTAATTTTGGAACTATTATCTGTTTTTTGGGACCCTAGCCCTATTTATTTTATATATGTAAGTACCGCCATTTCCGTTTGTCATTACTCCTTCTCTACTTATTATTAATACTATATCTTACTAATTCATATCTATTACTATATCACACACTCTTATTCATCTTATTATATATTCTATATTTACTATCTATACTTATCTATATTCATACTATATTCATCTTATATATATCTTCATATTTATTCAATATTAATTCATATATTTGTAGTGCTTGAGGTATTGAGACCTGTATTAGCGCGCAAGAACGTGAAATTCGTATTATATCAATACTATTTTCTATCTACACTGTGTTAGCATGTTGATCCAACATTGGATCAGCGTTCGTTTCTGTTTAACCCGTTGCAGACCAGCCATCTTGGAAAAGCAAGTGTCGTTTCACCTGGCGCTCTAGCAGAGCTGTCTATATTTCTTTTTGTAACAGCTTTTCCATATTCTAGCTTGTTTACTGTATGGCACGTTTTTATGCTATTTTTTTTTTGTTATGCAATTATAACTGTGGTTGAGCGTGCTCTTGTTTGTACATTCAAAAGCAATTTTAGTCATTTTAATGTAAATGTCTTTGGTGATTGGTGCCTCAAATCCCCTGGGACCCGAATTATGATTCTTTTCTGTGTCGGGGCTCTCGGACCGTTAGACACGGCACGGCCTGTTATGTTAGAAGTAGTTTCGACCCATCGCTTCTCTTTTAAATATATCCATTGTTTATTATATATTTTATTCTTATAACCTATCTGTATTCCTTCTTTTAGGTCCGTACGCCTATTTTTCATCGGTAGCTTGCTTATATTTTTTTTATCCTTTATTTTTAGCTTTTCAGTTTCTCCGGCCTCCACTTTCCCCTTAAGGGACTTGACAGTTTATTATCTCAACTTTTTGTGGTCTGATATTGTCTTTCTTCCCACGCGTTCCACTGTTTGACTTCTTTGCCCTTAGGCATCATACTCAGGTAAATCATTTTGTTTTTTTTGATAGTAATGACCTTATAAATATTTTATTTAGGTTTTCAGCGTTAAGCAATGATGACAGCTGTACTATTTTTTAACCTCTCTATTTCCTTACGATAGAAATAAAGACAAAAGCTCGTATATTACTATTAAATAATTTCATCCCTACTTACAAATTTATAGTAAGATAGTATTCTTTATTTGGCTTCCAGAAGGTTAATTTTGTATTTATTACCTCAATTTTCAATTATTTGTTCCTAGGACTCTGGGGTTCATGTTATATCTTTCTTATTTTGCCCGATATTAATTACCTTTGGATTGACTTCTATCTTCACCTTCAACATATACCTGGTCGGCTTATATATCTCCTTGATAATGTGTACTTATTACTAGCGCATAAAGAAGTTCCTCCAAGAAATTTTTCAATGTAGACCATAAGGAGTGTATAAAAGAGCCTACCAGAAGCAGTCTAGGTTATACTCTCCACTAACATCAGCCTCTCTCACTACCTTCTCACAAGCATCTTGGTACCCCATTGTCTCGCTCAAGCCTCTGGCAGTAAGTATGACTCTATCTCCCTTTTTGCCTGTCAATCTTGTACACTATTGTCACAGATACTATTCTTCTTCTTCCTCGTTCTTCTTTATTCTCTCTTTCCTTCTCTTTCTTCTTCTTCTTCATCTCTCACTTCTCTTCCTTCTTCTTCTCTTCTATCTTCTTCTTTCTTCTTCTTCTTTCTTCTTCTCTCTTTCTTCTCTTTCCTTCTCCTTCTTTCTTCTCCTTCTTTTGTTATCTTCTATATATTATATATTCTCTCCTTCTTCTTCTTCCTTATTATTCTTATTCCTTCTTCTTTCTTCTTCTTTCTTCTTCTCGCTTCTTCTCATTCTTTCTTTCTTTCTTTCCTTATATCTATCTCTTCTTCTCTTTCCCTTTACTATTTTCTCATTTTCTTCTTTCTTCTTCTTTTTCATTTTTTCTCTCTCTACTCTTATTATTATTTACTCTATTTTATTTCTTTTATTATACTTTCTTTACTTTACTTTACTCTTTTTTGTTATCTATTCATTCTTTATCTATTATTTCTCTTTTCTTAAACTTTACTTACCTTTATACTTCTCTCTTATCTTTCCCGTCTTATTCGTTCTTCTTTTCTTACTTTAAGTTTCTTCTATGTTGTTGATCTAATGCCATACTATTATCTACTTACTCATTTATTCTCTTTAATAATATATATTATACTATATTTTATATAAGTATATGTCTAGGAAGAGTGTCAAATTGTTTTCATCTTTATCTTAGCTTTCTTTTTTTCTCTCCTCGCCTTCTGGTTTAGCTGTTTACTTGGTTTTCTTTTTGTTTGGTGAACAAGTTTTTTTTCCAACTTCCTGGGTGGCAGTAAATTAAATAATTTTATGATAAATTTTCCCTTTACTTTTTATTTTTTTCTCTTGTTTTCTGGTGCTTCTAAATAATTAAAAAAATGTAGGATTGAACACAAACTCTTTTATTTCTAGCCACCGGAAAAACAATTTACGAGAGTTATTTGAATAATTTTTTATCTTTTTTTAGCTCTCCTCTAGGAAATTTTTTTTTCCCAGATTTTTTTTTATAATTTCCTACTATATATTATTATGTTTATATTATATTATAAATTTCTATAATTATTACTATTTTTCTTTTCTTTCTTTTCCATCTTTCCCGGCTTTATAACTTCTTTCTTTCATCTATATTTTTCCTACTTTCATTGTCTATTTAGTTTATAATTTATTGTTTTCGGCTCTTGCATGTTTTATACTAGGTTTACTGTCTTGTCTTTAAACATATACATTTCCCTAAACTAATCATACCATTAAATCAAATATATATGGTTTGCGAGGATGTGCCGTATATCGAGAACGAAAAAAATGCCATCTCTTATAAACAGGAATTATAATTTCTCAAACACAGAATAATAAAATTAAAATAAAAAATGGGATTTAGAAAATTTTTGGATTTATTTTTTTTAAACTTTTTTTTAATAAGGATATATTTGTTAATCAACTTAGATTTCAAAGTGTCTTGTTAACCATTTTCTGTTTTGTATATATATATATATATATATATATTATTATATATATTTAATATATATATAATTTATATTAATATATATATTTACTTTATATATATACTATATATTATATATATCATATTCTTATCTTATATGTTATATATATATATATATATTTTATTATCTATATATTTATATATTTATCTTTTTATAATTCATTATATATTATACTAATATATATATTATAGTTATTCATATATTTATTTCATTTATATATATTATATATATACTTTATCTTACTTCTTATATTTATATATATCATCTTATTATATATTATAAATTATATTATATACTTATTATTTCGTTTTATATTTATATTTATATAATTATTTTATATCATATATATTATATATATTTATTAATTATTACAAAAATTTTTTTATTTATTAATATATTCCATAATAATCTTGAAATCTTAATATATTATATATAATATATATACTATTTACTTACTATTTATTATATAATTATATTATATTATTATCATTTATTATATATTATAATATAATATTACTTTATATATAATATATTATATACTCTTATTATCTATTATAATATATATATATATATTCTTTCTATATTTTTACTTTATATATATCTTATTATATATTATTATATATCTATATTATATTATTCATTATTATTCTCTTATATATCTATATTTATTATTATAGTATATATATATATCTTCTTTCTTTTCTTCTTCTTTCTATTCTTCTTTACTATTCTTTTATTCTTTATTAATATTATATTGGTCGATTATTAATTATTATTATATTATTATTTATATCTTCAGTTATAAATTTATATGCAGGTTTTAAATATTTAAAATAAATTGTTTGTCGATTTTTATTGTTTAATTTATTTACTGTATTTTAAGTATTCTATGTCTTTAATTTTTTATTTAATTGTATATTATTTATTTTCTTTTATTGTATATATTAAATTTATTATCTATTATTATTATATGTACAGCTACTCATTAATTAAACATTTTGTCTCTGCAAATCTCACTTTTTGCTTTTTTTATGGAGATTTTCGGAATATTAAAAGAGACAGGACACCATATTTCTCATCCACTTATTTTGAGATACCGAGAAGTAATTTTTAATCGTAACAATGGGAAATTTCTAATTGTTCTTCTCTCTGCCGGGACGGAACCACAACCAAAATGTTAAAGAAAACCATTCTGAGCGAGATCTCTATGCAACCAGAAATTGGAAACCTCTCTCCATAGATGCTGGTCAGTCTACTCATTAGTTGTCATTCATTCTTTGCTGGAGAAGGAGAACCAAATGTCACTGGCAATTTGGCCGTCACAAGCAATATTTCATCCGTACAAAGCTATTTCCTTGCAACTTAGACATCTTCACAGCATCAACTGCAAAACTCCTTTCGGAGATGAGTTTATTGAGTCGTCAGGCGAACCTCTAAAGGTTCCCGAAGGATTGCAGAAGAAGGATTGGCTGCATACAATGATGATGCCGTTTTCGCAATTAAGCATCATCTTTTGGTTTATCCTCTTCAAGTAGATCGAAGTGGAAAACTTAATAAGCGAGATGATTGCCCTTATATTCGTGACTTACGTACATTCATGCCATCCCCATTGAATATTTTATGTAGTAATTCTTGTATCGTGCTATCTACATATACACCTCGATATACGGGATTATTTGGAGGAGAGAGATAAGACCAGAAGGCTGATTTGCTGTGTTATGTCATTGGCTACACATTAGCTACTTTCCCTTATTAGTTCCAAATTTGCTACTCTATGTGTAAGATTTCATTATTTATATTTGTGCGTGAAGCTCGGTTGATAGTTATGAAGCAAGCAGTCTCGAGCAAAGTTTCCTTTAACCTACAACCATGCTAAGGTGTCAGTCCCGCACCAGAAGGTTAATTTGGCCTTCAAACCTTTTCTCCTCTCCGTCGAGATGCGCGATACGGGTAGCTGGTATAAAAGGTGGGGAAGGATTTTCGTCTCTGATCATCTCTTATCTTCCCCACTAGAGCACTTTTCCATAGCTCTATTCTGTTATTATACCTTCTGACTTACCTTTGGTGTTAAAGCAATATTGGCCCAACTTTTTATTCTATGGGAATTTCCCATTCTTTTGTTTATTACCACTCATAGAGAAGGAATAGCGAACTTTAAGTTTTTCGTTAACGAAGTCTTTACTCTTGTTATTGTCTCTCTGCGTTTCCTAGACTCCCTCTTTATAACCCTTAGATATTTGTTCTCTTCTTTCAGTCTCTCTCGTTTCCCTTAGTCACAGTGTTGTAAGAATTATTTTTTTCTTTCCTTCTGATATGGTTCTAGCGGGAATTGAGCAGACCAATATCAACTCTAGATTCACTCAAAAAAACTGCGTAGAAAAATAGAATGTTTATTTTAATATTAAGAAACCGATACTTTCTAAGGTGACCCGGTCTTATGATTTTTACAATTACATTATATTGAAGCAGATAAGTTATTTGTCCTCGAGCTCTGAGTAATATTGATCCTAAGTTTACAATTGTTATTTGATAGTTGCTTGAAGTCATGCTCTTGAAGTTTTTGTCTTATTAATTATATTGATAAACATAATTTTGCATTCGATATTCCTTTTATATTTTTTTACACCAATTTCCTTTTTCGCTAATAGTTGAGATTAAAAAGGGCGGTAAGGCTGGATTTTCACTATTTAGGGGCAAAGTGGATTGATGTAGATCTATATAAATTATGATATATATATACTTATATTAATATATTATAATATATTTAATTTAAATTATATTTACAAGAATTATCTAAATACAAAATATTTTCTGTAATATATTATTTTTATTATATACTAGATATACAGCTCTTTATAATATTATATATATTATTTCATACATATTAGGGCAAGAAAATAATGATATCTTTATTATTAATGATTTCAAATTATAAAATTATATATATCAGTACTCGAGACTCTCCCCACATTGCTGTATGGATATTATTTCATTTTGTTATCTGTACAAAATCTCCACGCATCTCAGATGAGACAGTGACTCAGGGCTTATGAAATGGAGAGAGAGGGGTATGTGCCTCACTCCGTATAGATTGTGATATCTACAACAGCTTTGGTCAGCCGTCACAAATTGACTTAATCGACTAATTATTGAAGTTTCATAGCCGGAGAATTATATAAGTCAGATTAGCAATCAGCCTGTATAATAACTGCACTACAAAGCTTAGTATTTGAAACTTCATTAAGCTCTCCAAATTACTTGTATAATTAAACGTAAAACATTTCTACCAACTTTTTTAGGTCTAAATAATCATTATATTAAATATTATTCCAAAATTCAATTTTAGTAAATTTCTTATTTATTTGATTTATCTTTTCTTCCGATTTACACGTATTCTTTTTTTTCAGTTTTTCTTAAAATTCTGCAAAACAACTTTAACAATGTGTCTGGCATCACTCAAAAGGTTCATTAAAATTTTTCTATTTCGCCAAGTTTAGAGGGGCTCTACCAGTGGCTCTACTTATATCACTTGCTCCTCTCACTTGCCCTACTGCCCATGGTTATTGGAAAGCCCAGATAAATCCAGACCTTTTTGGCATGCCATAAAATTTTCTCAGGGTTCATGATAAATCTTCTGTCGCCTACTGCTGCTCGAGCGGAAAGACTTAATGCGCCTACAGTTAGAATTACACTAACCTGACCTATCGTGAGCTGGAGAATGACTTAGTCCTTCCGAAAGAAAATATAAATGCAAAACTTAACTTTAAAGTTGAAGAAACAGGAAATAATCATGGCAATAAACAATAGATTTATTATCTCAAATAAATGAGAAAAGAATCGATACTAAAGAAGGAAATGAGGATGATGTGGATAAGCAGAGTAATCAGGAGTGATGCAGTGAATCTAAGTAAATATAATTTAGCTGCATTAATGAAACTGTTCAAAGATTAGAAATAGCTATTATATATGATAGCTATAGGTCATTCAGTCTCTATCCGTATGTACTAGCATTGTGAGACGCAAACTCATAATATTCATTGCTACGTCATATAACATATTAAGTAAATTGTGCATTTACTGGTTCAAGGTGGCTATAGAATAGCAGCTCGTGATACTATAATGGTGTAATTAATGTCTCTAATGCTACTCTCTCTATTATCCTATATCTCCTTCTCTTTCATCTCTCTCTCTTCTCTCTCTTACTATCTCTCTCTCTCTCTTTTCTCTATTTATTCTTCTCTTTTTATCTACTCTATCTCTTTATCTCTCTCCTTCTCTCTTCTCTCCTCTATCATCTCTTATCTCTCTCTCTCTCTCTCTCATCTCGCACATACATATATATATATAGATTATATTACATATATATATATAATATATCTCTCATATATATTATATATTTACTTTATATATATAATTTATTCATGATATATAATATCTCTATAATTAATCATGTGAGTACCGTGTGTCGGTGGATTAGTAATTGGTATATTAAGAAAATAAACGCGTCTAAAAAAGAACTTGTTGTGTATAAACGCCATGTGTCATAACAATTCTAAGTAGATATGATTTTTCAGTTATATAAAAGATAACTCCGTTTTATAACTCTTTTAAAAAAATACTATAAACGGCGTTATACAGTATTAAAAATTTCCTAAAATCCCATTTTCCCATTTTCATCGTTCGTCTACAGGACAGGCCAGTAAATGTTAGGTATTTTGATCAATGGTATTTGGCTTGTTAAACTATATTTAACCTATTTCTACTGTTATGGTAATTTATTTTTAAAAGTGTATTTTCATATTTAATGCAATTTAATTTTCTGCTACTTATATAGGTACTTTTTATTGGGAGTTCATGTTATCTGTATCCTCTATAACTACGATCCTCTTCCGCCTCTTCGCACCTCGCGTCTAGCAATATCCTCTTGTAATCTCTGTTTCCCTTGGACTCAGTTAGCTAACTTTTTTAGAGTAGGGGCAATTTCTCTGTTGATGCACCTACAATGATAAGGCTATGTCCTCTTAGCTTTCAAGCGACAAAATTATGCTTTGCATGTAGACATCTAAAACAGGAGTAGGTAAAGTATTGGAACTGTTGAAGGGTCTATCTCATTATTTTTGTGAGGACCAGATAGGTTTAATAATCCTTGTCACATATGGAACTAGCAAGACATTAAACTTATCAGAATCATTACTAATTCTATCTTACCTCTGTTATTATAAATTAATCATGATTGCATAAAGAGCAATATTTATATAAGTTAATGATAGTGTTTATGAATCATTAATCTTAAGTGTTCTCAAAAATCTCCGTTCTAAAAAATAGATAAATTGGTTTTTGTGTTATAATAATCTATATTAGGAAACAAGAGAGTTACTAAGTAGTGTTATTAATCTTTGATAACAATAAAAATACTATTGAATCAAGAATTGAAGTGCATTTAATCATTTCCTCTCAACATTGTTTCATGTCTGGATATACAACTCCAGCACCACACCAAATTGTAACCTTTCGAGCATGAGTTTGATCTTGACTGCTTCGTGGAATGTATATGAACAGCGTATGCTCACAATGTAAAAGAATTAGTACGAACCAGTCATCAACAAATGATATCTAAAAACGTCCACATAAGATGACAACTAATCCATTTCCTTCATCAATGGTAGCTTTTTCTTTTTAATTCGATATCCTAGGCTGCAGCCGTGGGTATCTCGTAGGCACATACCTCTTTTCTCCTGAAAGACTGACAACAGAATACCATTTAGTTTATTTTTCTCTTTTTTGAGAGCTTTCGTAATAAAACAGTAGTGGAGATTACAAAATTAATATTAGTCTTTGTTATTGTTTTTTTATCAGTCATTTGAATCTACTTATTCTAAAGATATTACCATTTCCCAAGCATGAGCTCATTCATTCCTGTTTCATTAGTGTTTTAAACGGCGATATCTATCTATACCTACATATTCTCTATCTCTAAACTGTTTCTCTATTGACTAATTGTTCTTATTCCCCTTTTATTCTCCTTATTACCTAGACTGGGAAATTCTGCCTGCTGGTGCAACCAATACCTTAGATTCACAATCTCCATAAGATATGTATCAAGTAACTCATCTCCCTAAAAATTATTACCTCTCAATCACCAGTACTGTATAGCGGTATTTATATTTAACAGCACGTTATTCACTATTTATTTTAAATATATACTTGATCATATATATCATTATATTTATTATTATATTATTTTAATTATATTATTTATACATTATAATTAATATAACTTATACTTTATATATTTATACTTTATTATCATTATTATATTATAATTATTAAATATATTCAATTAATTATATTTTGGGTGATTATTGTTACACTAACTCAGTATGAGTAAATTTTACGGTATTATTGCCACTTATATCAGTTGCTGCTGTGGATTATCTTCCCTCATCCATACCTTGCTCTCTAAAGAGTTGTTTGTTGTATTTTAGGTGTTTGAAATAGGATTGGCTGACTCTTCCTTCTCTCAGGAACCATCTCCATTTCCAGCACTCAAACTTCTTTGTAATTCATTTAATCCTTCAGCTCAACCTCTGTCTTCTTTGGCCTTCAAGCCTCTATCCCTTTAAGTATATTTACTTTACCTCTAACTCACTTTATACTCTTTTGCCTACTAAGCTCAATCTCTCCTTCCACTACTTTATCTAAACGTAATCTTATCGCTCTCTATCATATAGTTCCCCTGTCTTTAAGTCATTAGATCAGGGAACCTGACGCTAATATACCTCCCGCCTCCTCAACTCTATCTCACTGTGAACGCCTTCCTCCTTTACTTCAAATACAACTATCAGACTCTTGGTTTTAGTCTTCAGACTAGTAGAGTCCCATTATCTATCATCATGCGGTGGTAACTGAGGACTCAGAATAAGACATGGTTATATGGGTATCGTCTTGTCACTTTATATTTCCTGAAAGGTGTCTCTCTCGCATTAGGGACTAACTCCATTTCAACCCTGTCCAAATTCCTCCACCACCCCTCTATACACTGCTTATACTGAAGAACTTCTGAATCTGTCCCACGCCTAGGCCTACTACAACCATCTATAGCAGGCTAGTATTCGAGTAGATCTATTGCCTTTCCCGCAACATCTCCTATCATCTATTCTTATATCTAGCTGACTGGGAGATCCAAATAACTCCTTTCCGACCTCCCTGGTGCCAGATCGAGTTGGCTTTGTTTGTAGGTTGGAAACTACCCTTCTCAGACAGCATAGGAGTTCCGGTGTTATTGAAGTATCTGCCCTCTATTTCGCTACATCTAAAAGTTGCCTCTCAAATTTGTCACTAATCCTTATGTTTGGAAACTATGTGGCTTATCCCTCGGCCTAATGCTATTAGGAATCTTCCAATCTCAGCACTCATTTACTTCTAGGCTCAAGCCTTAAGAAGACAAAGAGAAAATCTTTCGAGAGAAGATCAATCATTCTCTCATCTGATTCGTCTCCATTATCACTATATAGTGTCATACGAGAATCCCTGGTCTTAATGCTCACAACGAGCGACTAAATATTTTGCAGCAGTTCTTTCATTTTATTCTTGCCTTTAGCACCACTCGCATATGGTCCCCGAAACCACCTCCCACAGCTCAGCAGGCTCCTTATTAATAAGCATCCGATATGCCAAGCCCTCCACATCGAATCTCAATGTTAGGGGCTTGGTCCATCTCTCTAATTTCTTTTAAAAACCTTCAGTAAATACCTTCCTTCTTGACCACTATGGACTTCTTCTTTTATCCGAAACATGTATTCCTCTCTATCCTCCTTTTTTCTATCTCTTTCCGTTTTTTCCGCATCAAGATTACAAACAGTGTCTTCGCTACGGAACTTCCTTTTCTCTCCCTGTCACTTCTCGGTACATGATGAGAGGACCCGTCTTCTCATACGGTAGATAGGAAACATGCTGAGATTTATAAATAAAGGGTCTAGGTGAGTCAAGCTATCCTTAGCTCTCTTATCTATATCTTCTATGTTATGCGTTACACAGAGGGATTCCGTGATATTGCCCTCGTATAAACCGGCCAACTCTGGCCGTGATATTACCTTCAGTACCTATGATTAACCCATCTACCTAAGCCGTGCTTAGCATTAATTATATATCACTAACTATAGGATTATTGCTATTTTAGTATATTATTACCTACCTAATTGGTTCGCCTCAACGCTCCAAAGAAATTAGCAATGCCCGCCTGTTCACTTTTCTGGGAAATTCCATATCAGCAGCGGTCATCTTTAAGAGGCAGGGTATATCAGACTGCCTTTGTAAGATTTCGTCCCTGATAAGAAAATTGCGCCTGCTTC
>JABUQX010103106.1:0-7500 GCA_015478945.1 Trachelipus rathkii | reverse complement strand
ATAATAAATAAATAAATAAATAAAATTCTTATTCTTTTATG
Source organism: Trachelipus rathkii (assembly GCA_015478945.1). Lineage (NCBI taxonomy): Eukaryota > Metazoa > Arthropoda > Malacostraca > Isopoda > Trachelipodidae > Trachelipus > Trachelipus rathkii. The sequence continues at coordinate 7,459 of JABUQX010103106.1, read as the reverse complement.
TTTATAACTGTACAAATTAACGTTTTTTACATAACCCTAAAGCAGTAAATCACTAAATGCAAACCACACCAACCTCCCCTGACCATTCTGTATCTATATGATCTATTGATTAAGGTCAAATTTTTACTGAACAATTGTCATTTTTAACATACCCTAGCAGTAAATCATTAAACAACCACCATCCAAACCACCATCCAACCACCTCCAGTCCAGTTTGATCTATTGATGCTATTGATTTCAAGTCAACATTTGCTCGAGTATCAATTTTGGATTAAAACTAACATAAAAACAAATTCTTTATAAACTGATCAGAGTATACTCCAACGTAACAAAGTTTTCACATTAGTAAAGCTTCTTAGCATCAACTGAACTAAGAAAATAATGTACAACGACAAACCTAAACACAACCTGTAAGCACGAAAATAAACTGTAAAAGTTTAACAAACGTTCCTCACTTAACAACAGTAAGGTAACTAACATTGCATCCAAACGTAACCTAGTCACACCTTTTTTTTTTTTTCAAAGCATATCTCTAACATATCATAAGAATAAATGACACATCACACACACACAACACACACAACACAACAACACACAACACACCCACATACTAAACATACGTCAATAGTAACACCTGTAATATTTTTTAGTCTTTATCTCTTTTAGGCTACGCCCCCTTTTCCAGTAAAAATCAACGCGAAACATGAAATGATTTTAAGTAAAGGTTAATAAAAAATAACTTTATTATTACATTTTCTATTCCAAGTTTGCATTGAACAAGACATTTAAACATTATACATTAGACATAGATAAATATTTATAATATATTAAAATGGAAATTAAATGTGCCCTTATAGCCATATGATGCGGGCGACATGAATTCTAATAAAGATTCGCTATCGGTTTGTTGGACCATTTTAGTACCAGCAACAATACTGACACCTCCATATTTCCCAGGCTGAAAAGTTATATTAGGCACACGGTAACATAACCCTCCTCTGTTACTTCCATGTAAATTAGCATTAGGATTCTGTGACTCATCTATTCGTGCAGCTTTTTTATGAGGTAGGTCATCGCTCGTAATCATCTTCTATCAACATTTTTCAAATTTGTATTTCATTCATTGCCTTCACTGTAACATCATGGTTTTTGATGTCATTGGTAACAATGATCATCTTGGTGTTAAAACAAGGTTAAGTGCAACGTTATTCGTTAGCTTAAACAATTTTTTTCAAAATAATAGATCGCTTTTTAAAACCAACGATTTGTAAAGACCTTTGGCTTTTACATATATTTTAATTTCCATCTGCAGTTCTATTCTAACAGCGGATAGACTTAGGTTCCAGTACATCACAAGGAAGCGGCGTATGCCTCAGAACCGTATTCTGCTATTTCATCTGTTAGTTCACCTAAAAAGTTTCCTGTTTCAATAACTTCATCGTTTTCTCCAGCGACAAAAATACAAGAGTCTGTATCGCAGTACAACGCCCTTTGTTTGACTTTGTTAAGGAGCTCGTATAATTTTATACGTGCATATGCAGTCGTAAACGATGCGATAGGAATATTTGTAACAGTTGACGTGCGTTTGGCTAGTGCATTTTTGACAACTGTTACAACATATTTACAGCCTATTGGAATAACGCTAGTGACTTCATTGTCACATTGATTGATTAATTCCCATACTTGATCACTAGTACATACTACATCACCTCTTGTAGGCGTATTTTGTGCAAATTTTCCCAAGAGAATTGAAGGCATCAATTTTGCAATGAACCCCTCATCCAGGGTTTTTCCTTGAATATTGTTAATCAAGTTCGAAACACCTTCCTTTCTCTGAAAAGAACGGACAAACTGATCTTTAAAGTTTTTCCTCGTAATCAGGATCGTCTTCGTGACATATTTATTGGTGGTCCTGATGCCTCTTGTCTTTATTTTAAAGAAATGATTAACTTCAAATAAACTCCTTCTCTTTAAAACGAACCAAACTTCAAAAATTATAATTATTTGTTACCCCATCTCTAATGCCTAAGCTGAATTTCAGGTGTTGTTCTAACCTTCAATAGCACGAGATTCATTCTTGTCATATTGCATTTCGCCACAATTTCCTTCACACATTTTACAACAGAGTGTAAATATTAATTTATTTTTTTTGTTCCGATTACGAGGACGGGGAATTAAGTTTAGGAGGAAGATCTTAACGTAAGGTACACGAAATATTTATCATCATACCATTCTTATGATTACAGATGTTGTACTTTATCACCTATTTAGTTTTTCAGGGGACCAACAAGGGTATTTCATTCGTTTCTGAACATAAGGATAAAGCGATGTATAGTCTAAATACATGATCTTCTGTCCTTTAGTTGGTGGGTAGTAATGTACGAATGGTTCAGTGGGCCTCCAAACAATGAATTGTCTATTATAAGTCTGTTGTTAACAACATCATTGCTAAGACGTTGAATATAGTCGCTAATGCTTATGTTTTCATCGGGATGAGCAGGATCTTGAATGATTTGGGTCTTTTGAACCTTCCATTCACATTCCCACACACGTACTACATTAAAACCCCGCTTCTTATATACCTATCCTTCCTTGTTCGGTAAATCAACAGCCGACTATCAGGTGATACACACACACATTCCCTTTTCCTTTAGTGGCTGATAATCTTTATATGTCCGGCTCTACATGGGGCGACAGGACTACGAACATAAGTGCTTGAAATAAAAGTGGCACTGGAACAGTGCAGCGATATCTTCAACAATGCTGCGATTTCACCGATCATCATATTGTCCGGAAACCTCAGGGTAAAGCCAACATGTTCCTTGACGACTTTTTAAACATCTTTGGCACTCTCCACACTGTGCACGAAGCAATGCATTGCACTGTCTCTATGTTCAATTTTTCTTGAATACAAGAGCCAGCGAATTGCTCTTGTGCCACTAGGTGAAAGGTTTGGGTTCTCTCGGACCTACGCAACTGCAGCTAACTATATTTTCCGATGCAAGCTGCATAAACACACCATTCTATCCTAAATACGATAAAGCATAAAGATAGAACACTAATAGAACTATTGTGTTGCTCTCTACGATACTTACATCTATGAGTCGAGATATGCGAGAGTATACTTCTACAAAAGCCATCGCACAGCTCTAAAACGTCTGGCAACAAAAAATTGTACTTTAGTCTATGGTATATTAACATCTTGTACACAGTACTTTTCACATTCTTCATAAATATTGTATTCTTTACCTATAAACTTATGATGCAAGGATCAAGCTCCGAAATTCATTACGCTGTATCAGCGTTCGAAACATTCCAAGGTTAAACATCTACTAAAGGAGATAAGATCATCTGAAATCAGCTTATATGGAGGAGCCAATTACGCTCCTTTAGTGAAGGTCAAAAGTAGAGACTCCTCAGGAATCTGAACAAAAAAATGGGATATGGCAGTGTGTTTGTACGTGTGTATAAGATATGTAAAAGTAAACCAGTGTCTGAGGATATTAGAGTGCTTTATTAAGCTACACATAGTGAAATGTGTGTACATAAGTGTCAAGCTCGACATGTGTGTATACATGTTGCATTATGTGATGTGCATATGGTTGTCTGTTGCTAATATAGTCGGTACATGAGTGTTGTGAGAAGTCATGAGTTGTATGTGTGTGCTGCGCGAGTGTGGATGATGTTAGTGTGTGTGTGTCGCGAGTGTGCTGTGTATGGTACCTAGCATTGAGTATTATCAATATGTTAGTTGAGCGCACTTAGTTTAAACGGAGATCTGCTGTAATCAAGATTGAGGAAAACGAAGATATGGATGCGTTGCGCGTGAGATGGACATAGCCGAGTAGGTCATACAAAAATTGGCGTGGGCCAAAAAATGACACACTGACCAATGCGTAATATCTTCGGCTAAGGACACAGCCCCAGAATAATAGTGCAGTCGGTAAATAACAAATGTGTACAGTACTTTAGATGCATAAAAAGGAGCGATTAGTTTCCTCCTCCGAAAAACTCCGGGATCATGAGATCCAATAAAAATTGAGCACGTGTTTGGACGAAGATGAACCGTCATTGGTATATCGGTCTCTCTGGCACAGGTCATAGGGTGAAATTAAATCATATGGTCAATAACGTTATAAGTACTATCAAAGGACACAAGATGGCTAAGCTGACGCCTAAATACCTGTTCAAACCTCCCTTATCTGTAACACATTTCGCATATCCATTCTGGCAATTACCAGTAAGTAAGGATTGCTATTTCTATTAAATTCTTCTTCATTTATGTCGTCAATATCCTCTTATCTTCTGGTATGTCCTCGATCTCATAGTAATGTATAACCCAACCGGATCAGTATCTTTCTTCTTTTTAATTTTCTTTTTTTCATGTAGCATATATGATACTCGTCTTCTTTAGGCTGTATAATGTATTGCATGTTTTGCAATAAGCTTTTGTGCAATCGTGTTTGAAAATTAACCGTTGGCGATCAGGTCCTTTTGTACAGACAGAGTTTGGAAAATCCTTAACTTTGTGGCCACTAAATAATCACCTGTAAGATGGGTAAATCAAATGACCTATGGAAGACCAAAAAGGTTGGTTTCGATGAATTAAATTAGTTGGTGTAAGAACCGACTACAATGCATTAACCGGTTATAGTTACAGCAACACTTGCACTTGCAGCATACCCATTCTTCAACGAAGGGTTGCAAGAAATTAGGGTTGCCGACAAAATTAGGTGTGCCCATAAAAAATTAGGGAGATGATCCAAAAATTAGCGGAGAGTCTGGTGACTCAAATAATAAAATTGGAGGTTCTCAAGAAAATTGTGGGTCTACTCCTAAGGAAAACACTGTGGGCCATATATATGATACCCATGCGTATAGAGCAATTCGAGTATAAGGGTTGCGATTGAAAAAACAACGCTATAATGGTCAAATAACAAAGGTACGATATGGAAAAAAAGCCAAAGCTGCAAGTAATATTATAAGCATTTTGGCTACCAATAATTAGAATTGATCAGGTGGTCAAGGTCAAGGCATTGAAGTGTGTAGCTAAATTCACAAAGGTCAATATAAAGGTCAGAAAAGAGTGCGGGATAAGAGTGGTCACAGGCCATTTGCGTCCGGCAACCCTTGCGCTCTTCATCTGACATACTTTTCACCTGCTAATAGATCGCATTGAAAACCTTAAAGAGATAAAAATTATTAACAATTTATGTTTATACAACCATGGTATATCTTACTAGACCACTCTATAATCAGGTTAAGTATCAGTAACATATGTAAAGTAATAAAACCTAAAGTTAAAAACTCACACAACACGAACTACACTTGTTTACACCACTTCTACACAATTCTAACTTAAATACAGAGACAGTGACAAATATTGGTATAAATAAAAATACGGATTCCATTATCTGTCGCATATAAAACTTTAAAGAAAAGCTAAAAAGTCTATGATGCATTAATATAATGAATAAATAAAGTGCCGTAAAACGTTCAAAAAATCTGTTACTACACAAAGTGTAACAGGATAAAACAGGATTCATAAAACTATCTAGATTAGGTCAGTCCGAGGATTATAGTATAGGTTTTTTATTGTATTTTCCATCTGAGTCTTCCTTGAAAAAGCCGCTATTCGTAAGTAATTATAAATAATTTATAAAACCAACTCAGACTAATAGACAATTAAAATATGATCCATTACCTTGTCACTGTAAAACCAAGACTTAAAGAATAACGTACTATAACGGGATTTTTCGACATCGTTCTCGATTTTTGTCAGAAAGTCACGAAACAACCCACTTCTAATAGCATCAAATTAAAATCAACACAACCCACAGCAGAGCAAACACGAGCACAACCTTCCACTTTGAAAGCTAAACTATATAGATATATATATATATATATACACTATATATTATATTATATATATATATATAATAAGATATATATATATGTAATTATATAATATATATATATTCTTCAATTATATAATATAAATATATATATATATATATATATAAATAAAATACTCATCTATATAATAAATATCAATATATATTATTTATTTTTATGTATTATATATATATATATTATATATTATTAATATATATATTATTATTATATATATATAATATATTATATATATAATATATATATATATGAATTATATATATATAATATTATATATATATATATATATAATATATTATATATATATATTATACGAGCTTGGTTCAAGTACATTTTGGAGATAGGGTTTGTCAAGTACAAGTCGACATAACTCTAGAATTGTTCACGTACAAGTACAAGTACTACTAGAATTGTACAAGTAAAGTACTTTCTGAAACGTGCATATATATAATATATATATATATTATATATTATTATATATATATATATATATCATATATATATATATATATATATATATATATATATATATAATATAAATTATATATATAATATATATATTATATATATAATTATAATATAATTATCATCATCATCATCACCTACCTTCTTTCCCAAGACTGGGGGTAAAGGTGCGTAACAGGCACCGGAAACAGAAAGAGTAGACAGATATGCAGCAAGTCGAAAAGAAGCTCAGGCCTTACCGCCGCCCCTTATACATTGTGGAACATCGTCGTACAGCAAAATGCCACCTAGAGGCTTCACCGGAACGCGACGGAACTCTCACTATAGCCATCTCGTCAATGTTGGTTCACCTTGGCCCTGCAGGTGGGCACAAACCATATTCCCCATACACAAAACCTGGAGTGCGTGTAGTCAAACTGGGACCGAAGTTGAATGACATTCGACCCCGCCATTTCACTCCTATTTATGCACCTTTCTTCTTGACTCTGCCCGAACTTACATTTCTCTTCCTCCAGGAATCCTTTACTGTTTTCAATCCACTTTCTTCGGTCTCCCAGCCGTCGATTCCCATCACACTCACCACTACACCGTTTAACCAACCGACTATCTTCCATACCTTTCCACATGACCAAACCATCTCAACGTACGTTCATTTATTCTCTCAATTACCTCTTTCTTCACACCATACAACTCTAATACGTTAATTCCCAATTTATCAATTCTTCTCACACTCCTAACACACCCCTAAGATTGTCCATCTAACACATTGAACTTTAGATCAATACCTCTTATTCCAACCATAGTCCTCACTACTATTGCATTAAACAGGTAAACAACATCCTCATGAAAGACCTGAGCGCACTCAAGACTTAGTCCCCTTTTTCATCCAACAACGATTTAATTGCACCAGCCACCTTCCTGCTCATTCACAACTTTCCTTACTACAACTCTGCATCATCCATTTTCCTTTTCATCCAACATTTATCTTAATATTTGAATTCAGACACTTTTTCCAGCTGTTTACCATCTAACATACTTCACACCTGAGGACTGTCCTCCTTTACAACCTAACTTACTCTTG
>JABUQX010103105.1:15000-25082 GCA_015478945.1 Trachelipus rathkii | reverse complement strand
TTTTATTCCTAAAAAAGATGTTTAGGGTAATGACTCTCACTGTACTGTAAGCCCCTATTGTCCAGAATGTATGCGAGTAAGAATCCAAATCAAAGTTCTTGCAATGACCATTGTAATATAAATTAGTTTATAATATTCTACTTCAAGAAATATTAGATATTTAAATTAATAATAAATTTTGGAGTTTCATAAATGAAATATAGTTTTGAGAATTTTCAAATACAAAGGGAAATGTGATTTTTGTTTATATTGGCTTTTAAAAAAACAAAACCTTCTTAAAATTTTAAAATTACTGTTACATTATTACTAACATGTGGTATTCTAGAAATGAATGAAAATCTAGCATTTACATCTTGAACCCTGTCAATTAGCGAAAAGAAAAATCGTTACAACTAGACATACTATATCAAGAGACGTTGAAAAGAGTTGAATGTCGAGTCCCTCAAGTAGTCCCAGTCCTTCTTTAAAAGGATTTTTTTTGAATGGCGTAGCACATGTCTCGTAGGAGGTGAACTCTGTTTTGTGTTATTAGCTGGGAGTGTGAGTAGGGCACGCCAATTAGGTGTTCAACAGTTTCAGTTTCTATTACCTTGGCAGAGTGGGGATGGAGTTTCTTGAGTCGAACTACGTTTTAATCCTTAAAGATCGGATGCATGCCCGATCTTATCTAGAAAGAGATTTGCATCTTTTGGCGGGAGATGTGTCTAGTGGGAGCGTTAAAAGATATTCGGACAGGTGGGAGTTATGAGGCTATTTGTTGGAGTGGTTGTTGAGTATCATTCGTAAATAATGTTGTTTAATAGGGAAGTGTTATAGGGAGAGGAGGGGATGGCTGCTAAGAGTCGCCAAGCTAAGAGGGCTTGCAGCAGGAGAGAGGATCTTAAACGATGTACAGTTGTGTTCTTGTAAGTGGTTGACATGGGTTGAGAGGGGTCGGAGGTTCCTGCATAGAACTGAATTTCTATCATATCAGATGTCTAAGAATTTTTAGGAATTTTTGTTCTTCATGCAAGTGCTGTCGATAGGGGTTTTTAGGCAACTGTAATTTACGCATGGCAGTGTTGTATTTATTAGCAGGGAAGTATAGAGGGACACAGACGTTGATCAAGTTGATTGTAGTTCTTGAGAATTGTTTGAATGTTGTTGACAGTGTGTGTTTCATTACTGTGAAATTGTGTTGGGATAAGGTTCGGAGCACATTTAATTTTTTAGTTGCTGTACTTATGATGTTTGAATTGTGTGGTTAAGGTAAGTGGGTGTCTAAGTATTCTGAGTGTTTTAGGTGTTTTGTTTAGGGGAATGATGGAGTTGTTTTGGATTACTTGTGGATAGAGGAATGATTGGTGTCTGTCTGTGGTGATCAAGGTGATAAGATGATTTCTCGCAGAGGCGACGTTTGTTGGATGAAACAAGCTTCTAGGGCGAATTTAGTAAGGTCTGGAGCGAGATTTGTGGCAGTGTGTTACTGAGGGCTATGGTAATGTTATCTGCGTAGGTTATTATTTTTGAATTGGGAGTTTGACGGGTAGGGATATCTGCCGTAAATAGGTTGAACAGAAATAGGGACTCCATTTCTTAGTTTTACCGTTTTTGAGTTTTGGTGCTTGCTGGATACTTGAGCTATGCGACAAGTATAAAATTGATAGCATTTTTTGTAATTGTTATGGAATTCTAGAATTCTAGAATTTTTTTGAGAGAATGGTGTCTCTGGGTTATGTGTCAAGGCTTTACTAATGCTCTATAGCTAGGAGTAATTGTTCTGTGGGAGGGTGTTTTGTTTAATCCGTTTACGATGTTTTGTGTGATAAGAGTTATGGCTGTTGATGAGTGAGATTTTTTTAAATCCTTGTGATGGTTAGGGAGTGGAGTAGTTAATTTTGCGTGAGTATGATTTTTCTTCCATTAGTTGCACAAAAGAGGAGAGAAGGGATATGGTCGGTATGAAGAAGGGAGGTTGATCTTTTCCTTAGTTTTAATTAGGATGATAATGCTTTTTTTCCAGTGTGAGGGTAATAGTTGAGAGAAAGATTCCCCTTGCATATCCTATGCCGTATATCGAAAACCCTCTTCTCACCCTGGTTATATCTATTGGTATTCTGCTCACAGTAAAAGCATAAAAATTTCTACTCTCTCTTCCCTATACCTAAGAGCTTTCCGTATTTGTTCCCCGGTTCACCTATCCACTGAAACTAAATATTAATATTCTAGTTTTTCTAACTTAAAATCCCCCCCCCCTATATAATTAACTCCGCTTACAAAAAAGCTAAACGTTATTACTATCAAGATACCCGTACCACACACAAAAAAAAACTCCAAAACTTTTCTCCCTCTACCATATAAACTAAATTAGTCCCATTTTCCATCCTCTGTATTTTTCACTCAAAATAATACTTTCTCTTTAAAACAAATTTTAATACCTCCAAAATGTCCCTCCCTCAAACGGAATGCATTTATCAGATACCTTGTTCAAATTGCCCTTCTGTCTACATAGGGTAACTGAAGATCTACCACGCCATATTTATCAACATACTAACGACTTAAATAATGATAATCCCAATTCCTCTCTAAGTCAACATCGATCCCTTAATAATCACCGTATCAATATTCAGGGCACTTCTGTAATTAAAAATATAAGCCATACATATAAAAGAAAAATAGCTGAATCTGTCTACATCAAAAACACTAACAATTTCAACAAGATTCCAGGCGATTGCAGACTAGACTTTATTCAGAATTCAATTTTGCTTTATTCCAAATATTTCACCGCTCTAAAATCCAAAAACACCAACCAACCAATAGTTTCACAATAATTGGAAAACTTTCCCATTGTGGCCGTGCTCAGTTAGGCTCCTGAACGATGTCTGGTGATCATCTCAGACGAAGCTTGAGATTGTGTTTAAAATATTTTTCCGGTCCTTTAATATTTAATTTGATTAATTCCCTCCTACCTGTATTTCACACCACCTTGCTTCGTAATTTTTATTACTTATAATAGTTCTGGCTGTATTTGTCGCTTTAATGTGCTCGCCACTGTTTTAAGCGTAATAATATATTGCTCTATTTTATACTAGCGTCGTGTATAGTATATATACATTATATATATAATTATATATATAATATATATATATATATATATATATATATATATTTATATATATATATATATATATAATATATATATATATATATATATATATATATATATATATTATAATATTATATATATATATATATAGTATATATATATATATATAATGATATATATTATATATATTATATATATATATATATATATATATATATGTTGTGTGTGTGTTACGTGTTTATGTAATGTATAGTGTTTATATTGTGTGGTATGATGTTGTTTTAAACTTTGCTTTGCGTGGCATTAAGATTTTGTACTCCTGGGCCAATTTTAATTTAATTTCCTGTTTATATTCATTGCAATTTTAAATTAACTTACTCTCCGACTCTCTCCTCCCCCTTCCACCCCGTGCAAGGTCGGTGTTTGATTTAATTTGATTAATCAATTTTAGTGGTTCCTCTTCTTTGTTTAATTAAATAAAAATAGTATATATACGCCAAGGGTTGATAACCTATTATAATATCTGCTACGATTAGTCAAAACTAATAATAATATATATATGATATATATTATATATTATATAATATATAACTATATTGATATATATATATATATATTATTATTATATATATATAAATATATATATATGGTCGGGCCTGCTGTGGTGGCACAATATCTCGGGATATTGATATTGAGGAGAGTAACTGAATGATGTTTTGGGCGGGGTGAGTAGGAGCTTTAGATTGATTGTGTTGGGCGACTTAAATAGCTGGATAGGTGATCGAAAAAGTTATGGTATAACAGGTGCTTTTGGGGTTGCTGCAGAATTTGAGAATGTTAGAAAGGGGATTGATTTTTGTGAGAAGAGAGATGTGTATGTAAGTAATAATTTCTTCCGGCAAAAGAACATTCAAAAGTGTTCAAGAGTTTGGGTAGGTAGAGATTGTATCGAAGTGAAAAGTATGGTTGATTTTGTGTTGGTGAACAAGGAGATGTTGAAATGTGATGGGCGTTAAATCAGTGAGGGGGTTGTGGATAGGAGTATCAGATCATCGGATTGTTTTATGTAAGACTGTTAGTGGGGCCAGGGATGGATAGGAAAGAAAGAAGGAAGGAAGTGTTGAGAATTGAGAGTGAGAAGTTGAGAACAAGGTTATAAAAAATAAGTATGTGAGAACACTTAAAAATAAATCAGTCGAATATGCGCAAGGTGAAACTAAACAAATCTGGATGCAAATAAGAGAAGTATGCAAATGTGCTAAAGCAGGAAGTAAGAATGTCAATAGTGAGTGTTCACTATTTGGCATGATTACTTATTTCCATTTAGTAGTACACACCGTTTTCTATTCCACAACCACTCTTTAATCCAACCATCTACCACTCCACTTATACCACATTGCGATAGCTTTTGAATTAGTCTTATGTGAGGAACCTTATCAAAGGCTTTGCTGAAGTCTACAGTAATATAATATAACTGGTCTCCTCGGCAAACTGCCGCATAATGTATTCCATAAATTCTAAAAGGTTTGTCTGACATGATTTACCCTTTCTAAAACCATCCTGGGAGTCATGCAAAATCTTATCATCCAAATATTTCTCTATATGACCTTTCAGTAACTTTTCCAAAACTTTTACAACCAGAGATACTAAGCTAGCTGGCCTATAATTTCTCAAATCTTCCTTACCGTACTATCTTTCTTACAAATATAACATATGCTGTTTTCCATTCCTCTGGTACCTCACCAAATGTTATAGATCACTTAAAAATCAAATACAGTGCTTCTGCAAGGCTGATCTACTACCCTTCTTCAGAATTCTACCATATATACCATCAGGACCTGCAGCTTTACTTGGTTCAATATGGTCCAGTAAAGATTTAATTTCTTTTACCTCAAATTCAAATACCGTAAGTATTTATTACAAGCATACCAGAACTATGTCTCCAAACTATTATAAAATCGCCGCAGTAAAAACATTGACGCAAAATAAGCATTGAAAATATTAACAAACTCTTTATATGAACTCACTAAATTTTTTCGATTCTAATTGGACCATTGCCCTAGTACTACTTTTAATTTATAAAAGCTAGCTAGAAAAACTTTTATTTGGTCCTTATAAATCAATTTCTGCCTCTCTCTTTGCCGTTCTTATTGACTGGTTAAGTTCATTCTATTATTTCCTATAATTTCTAATTCTTCTCCCATATATGTATTGTATCAAAAAGCGGACGTTTATGCGTTAAGGTAAATAAATTGCAATCATTCATCTCCTTGCCTAGAAGGTCCTAACTAAAATAGTTGTAATTTCGAATGTGTTGTCCCCATCATAGTCAGCGGGTTTTAAAAGACTCAATCGAGATCCGATTCTGCAGTAATCTGATGTTCTGGTATAAATTCTCTCTATTAGAATCAGATTGAGTATACAAATTGAATTGATGTTCAGTGAATGCAAACCGTCATTGTTTTACATAGAGGACTGAAATGAAACGGCTTCTAAATTGTCAATAGAACAAAGGCACCTCAATAAGCTGCTTGTTTCAAATAACTGAAATTCATGGTTTGGGTGGCAATTTATTTAAGTAGTTAGCATACTTATGAAATCAAAACGTTCTTTTATCCTTGCCTTTTAAAAATTTATTATTATTATTATTATTATTATTATTATTATTATTATTATTATTATTATTATAATTATTATTACTATTAATTATTATTATCATATATTATTATTATGTATTATTTATTATTGATTATATTTATGTATAGTTATTGATTATTATTATTATTATTATCTAACTTTGTGTTTTTTTTTATGATAGTACCTGTGAATTTTCTGGTCCTATCCAGTGTCTGTATGCATCACTTACATTGCCTGTATAACCAAACTGTAGTAGCTAATACTTCAGGGGTGCTGATGGCAGCATTCTAGCAAGTTAGTGACGCATTAGTTTCAAGAGTACCAAAATGGGAGCCTGCTGGAGGGAAGTGTGAAGTACCTACGGGGATAAACGCAACTTTAGAAGCTTCTACTATTATTACTTCACAGGGTCATGGAGGCCAGGTTAGATAACACACCTCTATTTGCATGTTATAATATATATATATATTATATATATAATATATATAATATAATATATACTATAGTATAATATATATATATAATACTATATATATAGATATATATAATATTATATAATATATATATATATATATTATAGTATATAATATATATAATATATAGAACGCCTCGTGGGCAGAGGTTGAGTCACCGCCTTTCATACGAGAGGACGCTGGTTCAATCCTCGCGTAGCATTGTCGTTTTATCTACCCTGGGGCAGAATTAAAACTTAGACTGCGGAACACGTTGGTGGCCTGGTTTGGGTAGCCGCCTTAAAGTTCGATTTCCTGTGGTCCCCCCGTTTACCCTGCATAGGGGATAAAGCCCGTTAATAGTCGTTTATATATATATAATATATAATATATATATATATATATATATATATTATATATATATATATATATTATATATATATATATATATAATATATATAGCGCATCTTCATCATCACCCACCTTCTTTCCCAGACTGGGGTAAGGTTTCTCACATGCAATGGAAACAAAGTAGTCCAGAGAATATGACACGATCGAAGAAGCCCAGTCTTACGCCCCTTTACACCTTATGTGGGAACTCGTCGCAGTCAGAAAAATCCCACCTAGGGCTTCAACGGGGACTGCGACTGGACCCTCACTATGGCATCTCGTCAATTGTAGGGTTCACCCTTGGCCAGTCGGCACAACTATATCCCCCTCGTAAACCCCGCCATTCCACTTAATATTTTTCACCCTTTATTCTCGCCTTGTCAAACTCGCATTCTTTACTGACTCAATTAACTTTTTGCTTCGTTTCCCAGGCCCCCCGAGTCGATCCTACAGCAAACTCACTACTATACACTCACTCAGCCAACCAACCGACTATCATCCATCCTTTCCATATGACCAAACAATCTCAATGTACTGTCAATTATGCTCTTTACATCACACAACTCCTTAATGCGTTCATTCCTCATTTTATCAATTCTTCTCACAACTAACACGCCCCTAAGATTGCCCATCTGAACACTTTACCTTAGATCTAGATCTCTTATTCCAGACCATAGTTTCACTACTATACATTAACACAGGTAACAACATACCCTCATACATAATAACCATAGCGCACTCAAGACTTATCCTTCATATTCCACAAGGATTTAATTGCACCAGTCACCTTCCTACCATTCACAACAATCCTTACTACAACTTCTGCACATCGTTCCCTTTCATCCAACATATATCCTAAATATTTAAACTGAGATGCTTGTTCCAGTTGCTCACCATCTAACATGACTTCACCCCGCGGACTCTCCTCACTCACTCACTACCACAACCTTACTCTTATCTACATTTACTTTCAAACTCCTCCTTTTACACATCCTGCCAAAACCCTCTACCAATCCACTCAAACTTTTCAGATTCACCACCTAAAACCAAATCATCCGCATACATTAAGCAGGGCACCCTCCACTCTCTTCCATTCTCCATCATTCTAACACCCTCCCCTGCCACCCCAACCTGTAATTCTTTCATACCCATCCATATACAAATTAAATAACCAAGGAGAAATAACGCATCACTGCCTCACTCCCCTATGAATATTAAACCAATCACTTTCGACTAGATTTATTCTTACACACGCTTCACTTTCGTCATACATACGTTGATTCCATTCAGAAGCCTATCACTAATACCTGCCACAGAGCTTCCCTATTAATCCTGTCATAAGCCTGTTGCAAATCCATAAAACCTAAATATAATTTATTTTTTCATTTTCTCAATCATTGTTCAAAGAAATTTTACCTACACTCCTCTACGGAACTTCTAAATGCAACCCTTGTTCTTCACAATCAGTCCTTCAGTCACTCGACGTACTCTTTCATCCAAAATACAAGCATATATCTTCCCTACAACAATCAATAAACTAATTCTCATAAAGTTCTACAGTTCCTTCCTTAACCCCGTACCCTTTATATGAGGTACTATTACTGCTTCTCCTCCAATCCCTAACTATACCCTCCAATAACGCTTTGTTACCCAACTCCCACAACCATTCAATCACCATCTCGCTTCCAGTTGTGATCATTTCCCTAGTTAATTGCCATATTATGCCTGCAGATTTCCATTGTGATCTCAATATTCTTACCTTTTTATTTCACTGATCGCCGAAAAATACCTATTATCTATCTTTCACCACTCTCCGAGACACCACAACATTCACTACCAACGCGTTTCATTAATTGCACCAACATGTCTTATGACTGACATTTTGCAGTTATGCTCGTGACGTGACTCCTCTTACCTCATGCGTCGACAACATCTCTGTCTGATCCGATATGTCACAGTTAGGAGAAGCTCCATCTCTTACCTTCAGTGCATCATGCTAATGCATCACTACCTATCTCTCTACTTCACTTACTCACATAACACAACCATCTCACGCGCTTCCTCTTGGCACAATTGAGCTTCCTCTACTATCTCCTCTTGTACTCCGTCTCATCTAGCCTGCATTACACCATAACTGATTTCACTTTACCATAGTATATCTGTCTCTTACAAATGTATCTCAATCAATTTAGTCTCTCTTGTGTTTCTTCAATCGTCGTGATATTACTTCACATTACGCATCCCACTCACTTCTTTAGCAGATCTACACATCACGCTGTCAATAGTGCACTCACCGATAGCAATCTGGTCATGTTTCGTATATCAGTGACGATGACCAAAACCTCAGTCATCACGATGCCTATTGGCACTTTGTTATAAGGCTTTCATTCGAAAATGAAGTTGCGTTGAGGTAGTATTTATAGGTTAATCGGGACCAGGAAATTGAACAGAAAAAATGCATTGAATCAAAGTTAAAAGGACGATGCCTGGAGGAGAGATAGTGTGAGTTTGGCAGAGGGAAAGAAAGGTGCATAATAGGATGAATGGCGGGGTTTTGTGAGTGGGTATGGTTGTTGCCCCATTGGGCCAAGGATAAGAACCCCCACATGACAAGATTCCATAGTGAATGTCCGTCCACGATTCTTGAATCTCTAAGAGGATTTTTCTGCTCCGACGAGTTTTCACTAAAATGTATAAAGGGGCGGTAAGGCTGGCTTTCTTTTCGACTTGGTCATATTCTTCTACTACTTTTTCTGTCTCCAGTGCATGTATCGCACCTTACCTCCAGTCTTGGGGGGGGGGGGGAAAGATATTTTTTTTTAATTTTTATATTATATATTTATATATATATATATAGATATATATATTATATATATATATATATATATATATAGTATATATACTATACTATATATATATATATTTATATATATATATAATATATTATATTATTATATATATATATATATATTATATATTATATATATATATATATATATATAATAATAATATATAATATAATATAACATATATATATATATATATATATATATATATATATATATAT
The DNA here is from genome assembly GCA_015478945.1 of Trachelipus rathkii. NCBI lineage: Eukaryota > Metazoa > Arthropoda > Malacostraca > Isopoda > Trachelipodidae > Trachelipus > Trachelipus rathkii. The sequence goes on along the minus strand of JABUQX010103105.1, from coordinate 15,451 downwards.
ATATATATATACTATATATATCTTATCTTCATCTACCTTTTTTCCCCAAGACTGGTTGTAAGGTTCATGCCATGCACAGGAAACAGAAAAGTAGTAGAAGAATATGACACAAGTCGAAGAAAGCCAGCCTTACACCCTCCTCTATACTTATTTAGGAGAATCCATGCAGTCAGAAAATCTACCCGAGCTTCACGGACCTCGCACCTGACCCTCGCATGGTATCTCGTCAGTTTGGGGTTCATCCCTTGGGCCCAGGCGGGCCACAACCATACCCCTTCACAAAACCCCGCCATTCACACCTATTATGTACTTTTGCTTCTGCAAACTCACATTTCTCTCTCAGACACTCCTTTACTGACTCAATCTACGTTTTCTTCGGTCTCCAGTAGTCGATTCCCAACAACTCAATCACTTATACATTTCCGCTTAACCACCGACTATATTCACCTTT
>JABUQX010103105.1:0-10000 GCA_015478945.1 Trachelipus rathkii | reverse complement strand
GTGTTTAATGATTTGTTTCAGAACTGAGCATGTCTTCAAAATTAATATTACACGAGTTTGACTTAATTTTTGAATTCAAGTATTTAATTATTGGTTTAGATTACATTTTTTTCATGAAGATAGTCATTAATTGGTTTATTAAGGTTTAAGATAAATACATATTCATTTATAAATTTTGTTTCTGAGGAAAGTAATTAAAGAATTTTAATTGAGATCTTTCATAAAAGATTAATAGAAATTTTCCTTCAGCCAAAGTAAAAGGAAAATTGTTAAAGGAAATCTATTTTTGTGTTTCTTAATTTTTGCTTTCAATTAAATCTGTAAATGCAAAATATGAGTTACTGTGCGAATACAATAATTTTTAAATTGAAATTTCCCATTAACCTTCTGTTATATTTTTTTTTTTTTTTTTATTTTTTTTTTTTAACGGTAGAAGCAATGGTTCAATATTTTATTTAGGTAATATAACGAAGTTTCAGAAACTTAAAGTATTTGTTTATATATATTATATATATATAATATATACTATATATATTATATATATATATATATATATAATATATATATATATTATATATATATATATATATATATATATATATATATAATATATATATATATATATTAAATATATTATATATAGTATATATATTATATAATAAATATATTTTTATATATTTATATATTATATATATATATATATATATATATATATATATATATATATATATATATATATATATATTATATATATATATATATATATATATATATATTATATATATATATATATAATATATTATATAATATATATATAATATATATATATATTATAATATATATATATATATATATTGAAAAGGGTGACAGTAAGAAATGACAAGATTATAGTTTTTATGAATACTCTTTTTATTATTATTTAATTATTTTTTTGTAAATGATTTTATGGTTTTGTTTTGTTATTCTATAAATTAGCATTGAGGCTTTTAAGAAGAAGGTTCCCCTTAGGATTTTTAAATGGGTTAAAATTTAATATATTCATGAGTCTTCTCTAGAAAACTTTAACTTTTTTTTATTTATGTTTATTATTATTAAAGCATTTGCCATTAATATATATATAATATATATATATATATATATATATATATATATATATATATTATATTAATATATATATATATATATATATTATATATATATATATATATATATATATATATATATATATATTATATATTCAAGTGGTTTAGTGATTTCTTTACCTGTGATATATGTTTATTAGACTTTTTAGTTTATTATTTAATCAGATTATATAATTATTTATTAATGTGTTTTCGTTCATTGTCATTTTTCAAAATGAAGCTTCTTCCTTAACTTAATTTAACTTAACTTTAACTTAATTCTTTGTCTTTTCACCAAAGTTCGAGCTCAGATTTGCTCCTCATATACACCTGTTATATATATATATATATATATATATATATATATATATATATATATATATATATATAATATATATATATATATATATATATATAATATTATATATATTATATATATATATATATATATATATATATCTATATATATATATTATATATATATATATATATATATATATATATTTCCTGACCTCACTTTTGCTCACGATTCCCTTCCATGCCTCAATCTTTACTGCTGAACTTATTGCCATTGTCATCGTAATTTCACTTATCTTAACCTTTCTTAATACGGACTTCTACGTGATATTCACAGATTCCCGCAGTGTACTTCATGCACTGTCGGTTGTACTGGATCAACAACCCGTTAGAAAGCATGTAATGTTTTGCTGGATCCCATCCCACGTAGGTATCCCAGGAAACGAGGACGCTGATCGTCAAGCTAAGGAGGCCTCTATAGCTCAGCAGGCCCACTCCGTATACCTTACATCTATTTTAAATCAGAACCACATTCCTCCAACTGACTTGCTCCCTCATGTTCGTCAGAGATTCAAGCTATAGTGGCAGCTATGTTGAGAGACGGGCACTAAGGGAGAAAAGTCGATCCAACAATAGGGGAATTGCTTCGTACTGCCGCAGCCGTCACCGGGAGGTGGCAATGGCTCGTTTACGCATTGGCCATTCAGCCCTCACACGGCCACTGCATGCCGCGGGACCCTCCTCCCGCCTGCCTGTTCTGTCGCATCGTCACTCCCCCTTCCATTTGTCAACTGTTCATTGACTCTACCGCCCTAGCTATCGTCCCTTTTTTGCGTTCTGTACCTCCTGAAGCCAGAATGACTTGCATCTTATGTTCGCTAACCTTTTTTTTCTACTGCCATATTTGCTTATCTACGTGACCTAACTCTCCTACATGAGATTTAGCTTCCCTTCTGTTGACCAGGAGTAGCGTTGTGTTTAGGAGTCTTCCCGGTAAGGCCGCACCCACCGTGGGCCGTGGAGACTTCAATACAAGCTCTCTCTCTCTCTCTCTCTCTCTCTCTCTCTCTCTCTCTCTCTCTCTCTCTCTCTCTCTCTCTCTCTCTCTCTCTTCTCCCTTTCTCTCTCCTCTCTCACTCTCTCTCTCTCTCTCTCTCTCTCTCTTCTCTCTCTCTCTCTCTCTCTCTCTCTCTCTCTCTCTTCTCTCTCTCTCTCTCTCCTTCTCACACTCTCTATCTCTTCTCCCACTCTCTCTCTCTCTCTCTCTCTCTCTCTCTCTCTCTCTCTCTCTCTCTCTCTCTCTCTCTCTCTCTCTCTCTCTCTCTCTCTCTCTCTCTCTCTCTCTTCTCTCTCTCTCTCTCTCTCTCTCTATATATATATATAAATATATGTATATATAATATATATATATTATATATATAATATATATATATATATACTATATATATATATATATATATATATTCATATGAGTTTATGGTAACTCAGTGGACTAAAGCGTGTCTTTTCCTCATTTTTAAAGAATTCGTAATTTTTTTCTCTATAGAGCATGAGCTCGAATCTCGTTCTGGCTACCAGAACGGGCACAAAAAAATTGCTGTCAGTAAGAGATTATCTTTAATATTGATCTAATCTCAGTACCCACACACCACTAAAAAAAACATTACCAACACATACATACAACAGAACGATCTATTATAACATGCAAAGTCATACCTTCCCTTATGTTTTACCATAAGAAGGTTCGCTCATTTGGATGCAAACCACGTTCATCTTGGTTCAGAATTGACCAAATGCGTTTTAGCCGAAGCAGGGCTTACTATCAAGCCTAGATAATTTTTGCATTCTAATCCACTTGGTTAGCAAATACATGTAACAATTTCGACCAAGACTACTGCCGTAGTAATAAACCCCCCCCCCTCAAAATTTGAGTTTGAGGGTCTCTCTCTCTCTCTCCTCTCTCTCTCTCTCTCTCTCTCTCTCTCTCTCTCTCTATATATAATATATAATATATATATATAATATATATATATATATATATATATATATATATATATATATATATATATATATATATATATATATATATATATATATATATATATATAAATATTTTAATATTTTAAACACACATACAACATACACACAACACTTATTGAAGAATCCAAAACACTTATCTCTTTGAATTTCGTAACTATGCAAACCTAATACAACACCGGAATCTATCCAAACATAGCGAGCGTTATCACACTTATTCACAAAAGTATCCAATTCCGAAACACGTAAAATACTCAACTCCTCATGAATAATAACCAAATTTCCACTTACCAATCAATGGAAATAAAAGTCGGCTCGGCAACAAAGCATACAATCCAGTTAATTTTTATATCCCTCCATCAATATCCCAACAATGCCCACAGGATAATGCCCTTGACCTGCCCCTCTTAGCACAATATAACATCTTAGTATTGGCCAGGGACTTCAATGCACACCATCCTGCATTGTTTAACACACACCAAGAGGTGATGCACTTATAGACAACTTACATTCACTCATTATCCTCAACAACAGAAATCAACCAACTCAACAACCTTTACAACACAATGAGACCCCCACATCCCCTGACATCTCCTTCTGTTCCCCCCAAATTTAAGTCACCACTACCTGACAAACTTTCCATTCTCTCTTCTCAAATCCCTTTCCAACACTAATCACAATTCAACATAAACACTTTACATTGACATTTAAAAAAAAAATCGACCACAGGAAAGCAAACTACTGGCAAGCTTACACAGACCTCATAGAATTAGATTTACAGTCCTCCCAAGCAGTTGATTTTATCTCTCTCAACAAAGCATTACGATACTTCCATAAAATAATTCTAAAGGAATTTAAAAAGTACACAAACCCACATGTCCGCAAACAATTGAACACTCAACTTTTCACCACAAATCGACACCTTCATTAAACAAAGAAACTTCCTCAGACAAAATAGACAAAAGAATCAAGACCAGCTAAACAAAAACAATTGAATAAACAATGTAATGTGGTTAAATGAGAAAGAATTGGCCACAGTACATTCAAACACTAAACTACAAAACCAACACTACAAAAATATTCCGTACAATAAATAAAAAATTGTGGGACCAGAACTAATATCTAACATTTTCACCTCAAACACAGGAATGAAAGCTACCACTACCATAACAAATATTTAATGTTGCATGACAAACAACACCTTATCACCTTTATGGAACACAATGCACATATAATACCAATACTAAAACCAAACAAACCACCAAATAACCCATACTCGTACAGATCTATATCATTACTCTATACAATATCGAAAGTATTTTAAAAATTTCACCTAATTAAAATTCCCCCCTTGGCCCTTATCCCTTTATCACACTCACAACATGGGTGTAGACAAAATCACTCAATTGTCACTCTCGTAACCGATCTAGCATATCACATTCTTATGGGTTTTAGCCAAACTCCTCTTCCTCCCCCCGACATACTCTCCTTGTAGCAGTAGACAAGAAGGCATTTGATACAGTCACCGACACCTTTTAATAGACAAAATCTTAAACACATCTAACCATCAAAGACCAAAAAAATATCAAATTCCTATCCGTTCGTACAGCTAGTCATCGAAGGACGCCACTCTTCTCCTTCATACAAATATAATCGAGTCCCCCAGGGAGCCATTCTTTCACGTACGCTCTTTATCCTTTTTATGCATGACCTACCTTATCTATCCTACTTTCACCTTTATTAAAATGACTAGTTATGCTGATAATCTAACATCCACAGCTCAAAATTCCTCTTTTAAATACAGCATGCAGAGACCTACAATATATATAAACCAACTGGAACAATGGCTAACAACAAACAGAATGACTGCATCACCTCAAAAATCATCTATTTTACCTGGTTCACTCACGACAGAAGACAATCTAACATCCACTCAGCAATTTTCCTATCAAACAATGGACTCCCTCTCAATAAATAAACCTCACTATCCTAGGATTGACCTTCGATACACATGAACAACATAATAACACATCACACCAAGATTTATTATTAATACATACTAAAGCACACAATATAATGAAATCTGAAACAAGTACAGAGAACAAACTAATTGAATTATAGCATTAAAAAAGCACTCTCACAAATAGTAACAGACAAATACTCATCGACATACACCTTTTTAACTATGAGACAATACCCCCAACCAAGAAACACCAGACCCACAATCACCACATCCATTACTACACTACCTACCACAAGACAAAAATTCTCACAATAAAATTACACCCATCTTGACATTATAGGCTGTCACAATTCAACAATAAATTTCCCTATGAGGATTACCTCTTGGCACCTTTAAACGGCAAAAAAACCACACCCAGCATGTATACTTTTCCTAAGCACGTGTTGCCCGCTCCCCACCTCACAATACCCCATATTAAACACATCATACTCAGTTAACCCGAAGAACCATTTCCATATATCCAAATGACACCAACTCTAAGCACTTTGATCCGAAATATCCCATACGGAACAAACTCTGTAAACCCTACAGACAAACTTTGGGTAGGCTAAACCCAAGTCATGCGTCCCGCCTCAGTTCCGTGCACCATCCTCCCCTCAGGAAAACAAATTACAAAATTTCCATAATGCCAGCCCTCCCCCTACTGTTAAAACAGGATGGTCCTCCCAGAAAAACGATGGCTTAAAATATTCTTGCTCAAGGAATTGTTGATATTATGAATTAATCAAATTATTGTTTTTAACTTTTTTAGTGTTTAATTTTTTTTTGCTTACATATTTTGTGTGAATTAATTTAAGGGATAGTGATATTCAAGTCAAATTTATTGTCATTACGAAGATCGGTAATAACTGTTTCAACGTCAGCATTTGTAAGCGTATAGTTATCAAAAGTTTTCTATTAGAAGAGTTTTAAATTTTTAAAATTCGCATTTTCAATGAAATTGTGTTAAATCTCTTAGAAAATTCCGAAAAGATAGACAAAGCCTGTTTTTTACCTGTTAAACAATGTGATGTTCCTGCATCTGAGAATTTATGACATTAGAGGGAATTCTTGAGAATGTCTTAACAACTCTTACAAAGTGGGTAGACCAGAAATTTACGAAATTAAAGTTTAAAAGTAGCATACAAAATTCAAACCTTGAGCAAGGGGTATTTTTCATACTTGCAGCTTAAATGAAAGAAACTGTGATTGAAGATTAACTGTCCTTCAGCGGATTAAGAGGTGATTAGTCGTTGAAGACTGCTTAAAACTACGGAAATATAATTTTCTTCACTCTGTACTTTCATTCACATAAGCTTTAGATTTGATAATGATAGTTCTGGACAGGAATATACCAAGATGCAAAGATAGTCTAAAGCTGATTAATTTTCTTTTAAGAGATGCATCTATACTTTTTCAACATTTTTCAAACTCTTTTTACTTTCATTATTCTTATTAAGAAGAATATTCTGACTATTACTGTATACTGGCAACAGAACCACATAATTTTTATATTCCAAAAGTATGGAATGATACAACATTTAAGCCTCAACACTTTATCAGATTTTGCAAGTTTTTCACAGAATCTGGAAAGCGGTGGGGACTTACATTTCAATCACATTTACTAAATCTATTTCTTATTTTCGATCTTAATAACATTAATGCCACTTCATCCAATAGATACTTCGGAACACATTTTTCCCTTGCTTATGCATCCGATAGATAGTAGTGTTTCTTATGCTATCCTTTCACGCACTGCTAATTTCACAGAATAGCTTTTGGTCTTTTGTTTGTCACCTCCAGTTCTGACGTACTAACACATTTAAACTCATGGCAACAAAAACAAAAAAAAAAAAAAAACATTTTTCTGCGTCATGGAACTCGTAAGGTCTTTATATATAACAGAATACAACTAGAAAAAATGTCTTTGCTCAAAATATATATACTGTTTAAAATTTCTCAAAACAAAAAGAACAAAAATATTATATATATACGTATATCATATATATATATAATACTAAATATATCTATATATGATATATATATAATCAATATTATATATATATAATATATTATATATATATACATTATATTCATATATTACATATATATATATATAATATACTAATATATATTAAAGAAAGAACACTATAATGAGAAGATTAAAGAATTAACTCGCCTTCTCTGGATTCGTAACCACCCGCACCTGTTCGCGTGAGGACAATATGCCCGCTGCTATATGATTGAGCAATGATGCACCAAAACAAAAGTTGGATTCCTAAGAACAATTACTAAAGCAACCCGCACCCGTCAACGCAAACATCACCCAGGGTCCAGCCTGTCCTATTCTCTCGTTCTTTATATTTTTAGCTGTTAAATATTGCATAAAACTCGCAGATTCTATATAAAAGATGTTAAAGAAAAGAACATATAATTTGAAGGTAAAAGAATTAGACTAGCCTTCGCTGGGATTGAACCCACCGCATGGTGCGCCGTCAGAGACAATATGCCCGGGTGCTATCACTGATTAGCCCATCCCCAACCCAAAAAAGGTTGGATTCTAGAAACAAATTATAAAGCAAAACTTGAGTTCCCGTCAACGCGACATCACCAGGTGTCCAGGCCGGTCCAATCTCTCGTTCTATGACACTGATCTATCAAAACAATCAATTAAAATAATGAGACAATACTATATATACAGTATTACATATTATATGATAAATAATATATATATATATATAAATATATATATATACATATTATATATATATATATTATATTATATATATATATATATATATATATATATATATACTAGATATATATATATATACCTATATATATATATATTATATATATATATATATATACTAATATAACATATATACTATATATATATTATATATACTTAACGATACTTACTAGTTATATATTCATTCTGAGATTACTATGCGCTCGCATCAAATGTGTCATTAGAACGAGAGATAGCAGGCGAGCACATCCTGTGATGTTTCGCCTTACGAAACTCGGTTCGCTTTACTAATTCGCTTCTTTCGAATCCAACTTTTTTGTCTCGGAGATGGCTCCACAATCATATAGCACCACGGGGCATATTGTCCTCACGCCCAACATCCTATCTGTTCAATCCCAGAGAAGGCAGCTAATTCCTTTAACCCTTCTCATTAAGCTGTTCTTTCCTTTAACCTCTTATATAAACACCATTGCGATAAATTCATGCAATATCCTTCAACATCTAAAACATTACTAAAGCTGAACGAGAAGTTAGACAGGCATCGACACCTGGTCGTATGTTGCCCTCTGACGGAGAACTGGGTCTCCTTACTAATTGTCCTCTTGAATTCTCCAACTTTCTTTGGTTCGGGAGGATCTGGCTCACATCATTGTAGCCAACCGGCATATTCGTCCTCACGCGCCAACCCCATGCGGGTCCAAGGCCTCTGTCCTATACCCTCCCTCGTTCTTACTAGTTTTTAGATGTTAAATTATCTGCATACATAATCGCCAATTAATCAAGATGTTAAAACAAAGAACATATGGATGAGCAAGAGTAAAGAAATAACTGCCCTTCTCTCTGTATTGAACCACCCGGCACTCGTTGCGTCGCGTAGGAACAATATGCCCGGTGTCTATATTGATGCAAACCAGTCCGCCCAACTCCAAAAAAAGTTGAATCGCAAGGCGAACAAGTATAAACTAACCGAGTGTCCGTCAAGGCGAGACAATCACCCAGCGGCCACCCTACTCTCCTCGTCTTATCGCATCACCTATGCTCATCCCTAGTAATTCGAATCAATATAATAATATATACAGTACTCTATATCTATATCATACGTATATATACCTAATATTATATATATATCATATATATATTATATATATATATATAGTATAATATAATATACCTATAATAATAAAATATCTATACTCTATACCTACTATATATATATATAGTATACTATATATATATACTAAATATAATATATCATATATATACTAATATATATATATATATATACTATATACTACTATAGATATATATATACTACTATACTGCTATATATATATATATGATTCTGAATTATAGGCATCGCCATCAAGTGTCATTAGAACGAGAGATTAGGACAGGCCTGGACCACCTGGTGATGTCGCCCTTGACGGGAAAACTCGCGTTGCTTCTATCAATTGTCTTGAACTAACCAACTTTTTTGGCGTTGGAGGATGTGGCTCAGATCAATATAGCACCGGGTCCATATTTCCTCACGCGCAACATGCGGTGTTCAATCCCCAGAGAAGGCAGTCTAATTCTTTACCTTCTCATTATATGTTCTTTCTCTAACATCTTATCAATTGCGATTATTATGCAATAATTAACATATCTTAAAAATACTAAGAACGAGAGATAGCACAGGCTGGACACCTGTGATGTCGCCTTGACGGGAACTCGTTGCTTTATACATTTTCTTGAATCCAACTTTTTTGCGTTGGAGGATGGCTCAATCATTATAGCACTGGGCATATTGTA
>JABUQX010103104.1:0-12742 GCA_015478945.1 Trachelipus rathkii | reverse complement strand
AAACGGTTTCTCATATTCCTTCACTTGTTCACTGGGTTTATTCCCACCTTCCGCTTTTTCATCAGTCTCTCTACTTCATTCACACTCCATTCCTAGTAATAGCCTCAGACATTTCTGCAATTCTCTTTTCTCGCATCTTCTCATCCTGGCATTGCCTTTATAACATGTCACTACTTCATCCAATTCCACACAAAATTTACTCAAATCATCCACTTCCATATTGCACACTCCTATCTCTATATTTCTCAATCCTTGCTACACACTCTCATTTCATCCAAACGGAACTGCAAACTGTGAGGTACTTTCTTAAACTCTGCTTGTATTTTCCCATTTCCCACCAAAAACCCTGAAAAATTACTCATTCATTCTCATTATCTCATGCGTAAATAACACCTTTAACTCTACTCACATTACCCGATATTCCTCTTTTGCGCTTCTTTTTCCGTATCTCTTCCACCAACACTAACTCTTTCCCCTTTAACCACAAATCATCCACTATATCCCCATTCTCATTCAAGTCCTCCTCATTCACCAGAAACCTATATACGGGATGAATCTTTAAATAACCCGGGGGTTCCCTCCACGGCCCCAACTGGACTTGATGGGCCCTAAACTCATTCATACTATCATTCTCACTTTCCAACACATAACTAACCCCATTAGACATAACCCTTTTCACAACATACGGTCCCTCAAACTTTTCTTTCATCTTACTCACGTTCAACCGACCTTTCTCAATCACTTCCTTCAAAACCTTATCCCCTACCTTAAAACTGGCAAACTTTAAACTACCCTTTCTCCAAACGTCCCTATCGCCTTCAGGTAACCCAAGCCTGGGTTTTACAAACTTCTCAAAATTCATCACATACATACAAGGAGACATACCAGTTGCTCTATGCACAGTCATATTATAAGCCCATAACACCCTTCCCAACCAATAATCCCAATCATTCTCTCTTTCACTCATCATTCGTAACATCTCACTCAACGTCCGAATCGTTCTCTCTGCTAACCCATTCGAACTCGGCATATACGGCGTCGTTCTCACATGTTCAATGCCCCAATCACTCAACATTTGTTCAAATGCCTGCCCTACAAACTCCGGTCCATTATCACTCAACATTCGCTTCGGTTTACATACACACATCGGCAACAAAACTTCCCTTACCACCCTAGCCACATTCGCACTAGTCTTATTCTTCACCGGCACAGCATACGCAAACTTACTTTTGTGATCCACCATCACCACCATTCCTACATACCCACTCGCAGTCACAGGCAAAGAAACACAATCAATCACGACTAACTCAAAAGGTTCATTCACATCCATTCGTAACACAGGGGGTTTCACATACATTCTCTGATACTTTCCCTTCTGACACTCCTCACAAGTAGTTGCAACATCATTCACTATCTTCCTTAACCAAGGGTTAAACACTCTCTCTTTCATACATTCCCACAATTTAAACTTCCCCATGTGACCAAACCTACGGTGAATCACTAACGTCATCCCTACTGTTCCAACTACAGAAAACACTGGTACATACAAATCCTCCTCTCTTACTTTCCAAATATAATACACCACATTAGTACACACAACAAACCTTTTCGCAAATACCCTAAAATCTTCTATCAACTGGTCCCACCTGCACACTTCCTTACCCGACAAGATACATTTTCTCAGCTCACATACCATTAGACATTCCTCTTGCATTACTTCAATATCTTTCATACTTAACAATTCTTCATCCCCAACACCAACTCTCACCATGCCAACAAAATCAACAACATACACATTCTCCTTCTGCATTCTAACAATTTCTCGACTTCCCTTCAACAACCTTTCATTCCCTACATCTACAGACAACCTATTCACCCTCAAAAAGTCAATCCCAAACAAAAAACAATACGGCATTCGCTCCTCGTCCAGCACAACAAACCTATGTTCCACTTCCCCTAGCGTTCCTATTTCTACCTTTAACAAAACCTCTTCAAAAGCGACAAAATCACCTGACTCAATCCCTTTTTGATCTTCACATTCGTACTCCTTCTCTCTATCTGCCATGTTACTTGCTCAATCTCTCGTACCACAGACGCATTCACTAAAGAAATCTGAGCCCCAGTATCAATCAGTCCACAAAATACCTTCCCATTCACCTGCACTTTCACTCCTTCTTTCCACTTATCCTGCTCGCAATACACAACCCCTTCGAATTTTCCCTGACAGATCATTTTCAACATCCCCAATCACCTTCTAAACAGACACTCTCCAACTCCGGCTTCCAAAACATACTTCCTATCATAACTCTTTTTCTCAATCACCCAATTATAATGTACCCCACTCAAACACTGTAAATGAAGCTCACCCACTTTAGCACCACTTACAACCTCACTCCTATTCAAAAACGGTCTCTCATCACCATATGAACACATACAAACTATCTTAAACAACTTTACTCAAATATAATTAAAACACTTGCACCGAAGCACACCTACATATACACATAGCCTTTAACTCCTTCATAAAATATTTCACCTTCCTAATCCCTATCTGCTCAGGTTTCTTACACACCTCAGTCATAACTTCCCTCCGCAATTCTTCTATACTCTCAGGCACCCTCGAAACCCCTATCCCTAGCTAAATCCTGTAACCCATACAACACACTTTCAAACATAGAATCACCCCCACCCTGACTTTCTTTTCCCTTCATCAATCCCTTAGGTAAATAATCCGGGTCTATTACTACCTTTTCATTCATATTCTCACTACCAGGCATTCTTGACATCAAATCAGCAATCTCATTTCTTTCACCCGGCACATACTCAACCACATAATCAAAATCACTCAAATCTTTCAAAGTTCTTGCAAGCCGACTATCAACTTTCCTCATTCTCTGCAAATACACCAAGGGTTGGTGATCCGTTCGCACAACAAACTTAATCCCATACAAAAACGGACGCAACGACTTCAAACAAAACCTCAAAGCAGCCAACTCTCTTTCAATCGTGGAATACTTTCGCTCTGTTCATTACTAAAACGCCTTCGAAACATTATGCAATCACTCCGTTTTCTTTCAATTCCCATCAATCACCTGTCTTGCATCAAACAACCCCCCATACAATACCCACTTGCATCCGTATAAACTTCCAAAGGTTTCGCATTCTCACTATAATCCGGATAAGCCAGCTCTACATCCTTTGCGACTTCCGCTTTCAACTTTTCAAACGCTTCATTCATTCTATCATTCCACTTCACAATTGTACTCTTCTTTTTCCCAGTCCATTCAGTCAAAGGTTTCATCACTCCCGAACAATCTTTCATAAACTTCCTTCTAAATTCTACCAAACCTAAAAATCCTCTCAACTCTCTAACATTCCTCGGCTTTGGAAACTGCCGAACTTTCTCAATAAACTTTTCCGCTTTCTTTATACCAGTCGCACACACCTTGTGTCCCAAGAATTCAACCTCATCCGCAAACCACTCACACTTCTCAACTTTCACTTTTATACCTATCTCCTCTAACTTTTTCAACACATCATTCACTAACTTTAAATGCTCAGGGAAAGATTCATTCATTACTAATATATCATCTATAAACACCATCACATTCTTACTGGGAAAATCATTCATAACCACATTCATCGCCCTCTGGAATGCTGCTGGAGCATTCGCTAACCCAAAGCTCAAATTTCTAAACTGATAATGCCGCTTTGCAGTCGAAAAGGCAGTCACACACCTACTATCTTCTTCCACTGGCATCTGATAGTACCCACGCACCAGATCCATTTTCGTAAACACTTTCATTCCATACATACTATACACACATTCTGACACTACACACATAGGGAACCTATCTTTCACAGTCTTTTCATTCACCTTACGATAATCAATACATAACCTCAATCGTCCATCAGGCTTTCGCACAGGCACAATCGGACTATTCCACGGTCTCTCACTCTCTTCCAACACACCTATTCGCTCTAACTCTTCACACTGCTCTTCAATCTCATTCGCAACGGGGGGAGGAAAGTGCCGAGGACGTTGATATATGGGGGTGTCATCCGCTAACACTATGCGAAACGCAGGCAATTTCGCATCCCCAAAATCCTCATCGCCCTGACTCAGCGCTTTCCTCCTTTCCCATAACATTCGTAAAACCTTTTTGTCTCCTCACTTCATTTCAAACCTTCCGGTAATTTTACTTTATCAACCATTTCATTCATACATACACCCAATCCTTTTTCTTCTCAATCATCACCAGCAAACACACAGCATTCATTCTCTCCCGAATTCTCTAATACAAAAACAGAATACAAACTACCAACTACATCACCAACCCTTATACCTCTCACTCTCTTCTTTTTCACATCAGGCACCTTCTGCATACATACCCGAGGATTATTCAAATCTATTATACCATCAAATACATGTGCAACCCTTTTCACCCTATACTTCGCATCATAACCATCCACCAGAAACATGCTATTCTGGTTTTCATCCACACCCACATTCGTATTCCAACCTACTTTCACACTTACTACTTCGTCCGTCTTCAAGGACCTATCCTCTAAAGCAAACACTTCCACGCCTTTAACCAATTTCACATCTACATTCCCTAAATCATTCACATACATCTGACATTTTCCATCCTTATTCACCTTCTTCTCTATCATCCTTCGATCAGGATGAATAACTATCCCATTCGCACTCAAAAACTTATATCCCAATAACACATCATACTTTTCATTCCTACTATCAATCACAAAAAACTCACTCTCCTCCATGCCTAGTCCTCCTATCCTAACGCTCTCTCTAAATTTTACTTCCACCGGTATCAACACATTACTAATTCCTTTAATATGACCCCTACCGACTTCTTTCTGATCTTCCCTTATATTCATCCTATCATATGCTCCTTTATTCACAACACTAAATACACCCAGTATCAATCAAAGCACGAACCTCAATACCTCCACAATAAACCTTAATACTCATACATTCATTCACAGGACCAACTGAAAACACATCGACACTTACATCCCCTATCTGTGACAACCTAACCTCACCTGAGGGTTCACCAGCTGCAACCCTCAAGGCAACTCGTTTCCCGGATTGATTACCCTTACCTGATTATTAACCGTGTTCATCCCTGGCTCACTCACGTTTACATTCCTATTCATTCCAACAGCCTGACCATTAACCGGTTGAACCGGACCACTAACACCATTACCAATCCCTAGCACACCAGGATTAACCTGACTCCTGGTTGCCTCACACTCCAGCACATTCCAGCCACATGCCCTATTTTCCCACATTTCATACAAGTGTTTCTAGGGGACCCACACATCCTAGAAAAATGCCCCTCGATACCACAGTTCCCACATACTGGTTGCCTCGCTCTTACTCCCTGTGGACAATCACGCACCCAATGATCCACACCTCCGCATCTCCTACACCCAGCCCTTTGCGGGTCCGCACAATTCATGGCCAAATGACCCACTTGCCCACAACTAAAACAAGCACCAGTTGCCCATCTACATTCAGAAATCGTATGACCCATTTTCCCACAACGAAAACACTTCACATCCCTATTCACACCCACATTCTCTTGGTTAACACGACCTCTAATCCCTTGACCCTGATTATACCCTTGACCTTGGTTATAACCATCGTTTCCCCTCACATTAACATTTCCTCCTACTTGACGACCAGCAAAATTATTTACACCATTCACACCACCTACATTCACCTGTCTTTCGTCATCTCCAAAACCACCGTAAAAATCTTCCAAAAACTTCACCATTACTTCATAGGGGTTAGCTTTCAGGGCGTCTCTATACGATCTATACTGAGGGGGTGGTGAAGCCCTTTCATTCGCATACCTTTCCCTACCCCTTTACACCTCATGTCGTTCATTCTCCTCTCGCTCGCCTTCAAACTCCCTATCTTCTACGATTTCCAAAACATCTTCCCAAGTCAATCGCTCTCCTGCCCATCTCATTTTCTCTTTCCTTCGCAAATTTACATACTCCGCCACTGAGGTCGGAACAGTCTCTAAAAACTTCTTTAACAATCTTTTATTCCCATCCACATCATCATCCCCAAACTTCTTTCTCGCCAGGGTTTCCAATCGGTGCGCGTACATATCAATCCTTTCATTCTTTTCACGCCTAGCCTTATCAAAATCATTCACCTTTCTATACTTCACTCCCCCTTTCACTCTCACAACCTGGTCCATTATCCTCTGTTTTACCCAACTTCATACTTTTGGTTCACCCCACACTTAACAGCCTTTAAAATTCCAACATTACGCCCCTCTAAAAAATTCGCCAACTCTTTCACCAAAAGGACCTTATTCTTCGTCATCAAACTTCTCCCTACAATAACCCTCATATTCCCTAAAGAACTCCTCAACCTCTTTCGTACCATACACATTAAATTTATTAATTTTTGGGATGTCCCGAATCAGCACACTCCTTTTCACTCTACGCTCAGATTCAGAACCAGATTCCGTCTCATTCCCCTCAAACACATTCACCTCACCTTCTGAACTACTATATAATGAATCTATACTTTTACTTTTCATTCTCCTTTCATATCCCAATTCTTGGAAGTCTTTTTCTTCTTTTTATCCTTTTTCTCTTCTTTGCCATTCTTCTCAGGTTTCTAATTCACCACCTTATTTATATCCTTCTCTCCATCCCCATCCCCATCATCCTCAGTCACATCACTTAACTCATCATCCTGGTTCATCACTTTTTCCTCATCTTTGGTCTTCACTCTCTCGTCCTTCTTTTCCACTTTCCCATTCCTCTTTACATTTACTACCTTTGGAGTAGAGGTCACCCTTTGTTGGGTTCCATTCATTCCGTTCCCTCCAATCCCATCAGCAAACTTTTTATTCATCATTTCCTCCATTTTAGTCGCCATTTTCTCTTCCATTCGTTTCTCAATCTCTTTCATTCCCTCTGATAACTCTCTCACTTTCTCGATCAACTCTTCATTCTCTTTTTCCTTTTGTCGCAAGGCTTCCTTATACCTTTCCAACTCCACCCTCAATTCCTCATTCGTAGCCATTTCTACACTATTATTACTACCTTACTACTTTCTACTATTACTACTATACTACGCCCCTCACCTATCCTTCGAGACAGCCCCACGTTGGGCGCCACAAATATGTAGCGGATTTTACAATAAAATTAAAAGCCAGAGCTACAATAATTGAAATTAAAAAAGGAATGAGGCTTGCCTTTCGGTAATAGATGATGGGATATTAAGAAAATACAACATAAACCCTAAATTTATTTACAAAATATCCGACCGATACCCATATTACAAAAAAAGACAAAAAAAATCCTTAAACTTACAATTTCCTATAAAATCTATAAGGTCTCCTAAAATCACTACGATATCCCTGAACCACTACCCTACACCACTTTCTATATGTTATCACTACCAATTACTCCAAAAGACCCTCTACCTTATACAGTATTACCATAATACCCTTAAACATAGACCTTATACCTACAGACATATAAATATATGAACAAAAATCAAATTTAAATACGCAATGAATATTAATATATAAAAAGTCAATTTTAAACAAAGCAAATAGTTTGGTTTCAAATTAAATTAATTATAGAAACAGTTTTAGTTTTAGTTTGCACTACACGGCACTCGTAATTAAGTTTTTAAGTTTTTAAATGTTTTAAGTAACTCTTTAAATGTTTCTCTCTAATATTCTAATTTTCTAATTCTAATTTTTCTTTAAAATGTTTTTTTTTCAAATTGTCCAAATGTTTTGTCTAAGTTTTCAAAATGGTTTTTGTTTTCAAAATATTTTTGTTAAAGTTTTTGAAAATGTTTCTCTACATTCACATTTCCCTTTGTAGTTTGTCTTTTCCGTTTCGTTTTAAGTTTTATTCTTCTCTTACTCTCTTTGTTTACTTTGTTTTATTTTGTCTTTTTTCGGTTTCTCTCTTTCATTGGTTTTTCAGTTTTGTTTTTAATGTTTGTCGAATTGGGTTTGGGTCCTTTAATTTAATTTTTATTTTCGGTGAATTACACCAAATAAATTGATCCGTTCCCGGTACCAATATCTCTTTACCAATTGATAACCCGATTACAGACAATCCAACCTCAAACAGGAATCCTTTTCCAAAAAAACTGCAACTCCGAACCAATCCAAAGAGAAGACCATCCGAGTGAATGCGATCTCCAAAAACTCAGTCAGACTAAATCCGGAAAAAAAAACTGAAATGATACAAAAAAACAAAACATTCTAGCAATAAAGTTATGAAAATAATAATAAAATATTTAAGCAAAAATTATCTTTAAGAATCTTTAATAAACAATAAAATCAGCAATCTTAAAACAGTCAAATAATGAAATAATGAAAATATAATGAAAATAAATGAAATGTAATTTTAAAATAATAAAGAAACAAATCAAATAAAACAAAACTAGCAAATTAGTATCTACCTGGCCAATGTTGTTGTTGTTGACCAGTTTTTAGTCCTTTCCCTTTCCTCTAATCCAAATTCCAAACCGCAGAAACCTCAGTACCCTGTCACCAAAAGAGTAGACCATTACTGAAATCCAGAGAAAAACAACTACTTTAAGTATGTTACCCATAAAAATAAATAAGAATAATAGACACCAATAAACAACAAACCATAATTACTCTTACCAGAAATCTAAAGAAGAAATCCACACATTCAACAGAAACCCTTGAGGCATCCGAATTGAATCCAATTACCATTCGTCCCATTAAAATATCCCCTTCTCATTGATAATAATTCATTAAGCATTAATTATAATCCAAATCAATTTCAAACCAATAATATTAATCCAATTCAATTAATCAAAATAAAAAAATCAATCCAAAGTAAATAACTGAAAAAAAAATTTAAAATGAATTACTTTGTTAACTTTAAATAAAAAAAATCTTTAATTAAATTTAATAATTAAGATTGAAATGAATTTTTTCCCTTCTTTTTCTTATTTTATTTTTTAAATAATCGCACTTTAATAACACTATTAAATAAGCACTGCAGCTCCGGGAACTTTCCTTGTTGGTTGAAGTTCATCATGTGTTCCTTCATTTATCTTCAGGCAAGCTTATCATCTTCTCATCTTCTTCAATCCCTCTTGCAAACCCTAAAAAAAAGAGAAACAATTATGAGACATAATAAAAAAATAACTAAATAGCCAAACCCCCACATCCCTCCTACCTAAGTTTGTCTCATAATTCTAACCCAACAATCACTCCCCATTTATAACGCTGTTGTCATCACCCAATCATACTCTTTTACAACACCTCTACTCCTAGTAAACGGTTTCTCATATTCCATCACTTGTTCACTGGGTTTATTCTCCCCACCTTCCTCTCTTTCATCATATACCTCTACTACTTCATTCACACTTCCTTCCCTAGGTAATCGCTCAGACATTTCTGCAATCTCTTTCTCGATCCCTGGCATTCGCCTTTATAACATTCACTACTTCATCCAATTCCACACAAAATTTACTCAAATCATCCACTTCCATATGCACACTCCTATCTCTGATATTTCTCAATCCTGCTAACACACTCTCATTTTCATCCAACGGAAACTTGCAAACTGTGTAGGTACTTTTCCTTAAACTCTGCTCGTTATTTCCATTGTCCCACCAAAAACCTGAAAAATACTCATCATTCTCATTATCATCGTTAAATAACACCTTTAACCTATTCACATTACCCGACAATCCACTTTTACGCTTTTTCTTCGGTATTTCTTCCACCAACACTAACTCTTTCCCCTTTAACCATAAATCATCCACTATATCCCCATTCTCATTCAAATCGTCCTCATTCACCAGAAACTTATATACAGGATGAATCCTAAGATAACCAGGGGTTTCCCTCCATGGCCTCAACTGTACCTGATGGGCCCGAAACTCCTTCATACCACCATCGTTCTCACCCTCCAACACATAACTAACCCCATTAGACATAACCCTTTTTACAATATACAGCCCTTCAAAAACTTTTCTCTCATCTTACTCAGGTTCAACCGACCTTTTTCAATCACTTCCTTCAAAACCTTATCCCCTACCTTAAAACTGGCAAACTTTAAGCTACCCTTTCTCCAAACGTCCCTATCACCTTCAGGTAACCCAAGCCTGGGTTTTACAAACTTCTCAAAATTCAACACATACATACAAGGAGACATACCAGTTGCTCTATGCACCGTCATATTATAGGCCCATAACACTCTTCCTAACCAATAATCCCAATCATTCTCTCTTTCACTCATCATTAAATTATCACAATCTATTACGAATCGTTCTCTCTGCTAACCCATTCGAACTCGGCATATACGGCGTCGTTCTCACATGTTCAATGCCCCAATCACTCAACATTTGCTCAAACGCCTGCCCTACAAACTCCGGTCCATTATCACTCAACATTCGCTTCGGTTTACATACACACATTGGCAACAAAACTTCCCTTACCACCCTAGCCACATTCGCACTAGTCTTATTCTTCACCGGCACAGCATACGCAAACTTACTTTTGTGATCCACCATCACCACCATTCCTACATACCCACTCGCAGTCACTGGCAACGAAACACAATCAATAACTACTAACTCAAAAGGTTCATTCACATCCATTCGTAATACAGGGGGTTTCACATACATTCTCTGATACTTCCCTTTCTGACATTCCTCACAAGTAGTTGCAACATCATTCACTATCTTCCTTAACCAAGGGTTAAACACTCTCTCTTTCATACATTCCCACAATTTAAACTTCCCAATGAGACCAAACCTACGGTGAATCACTAACGCCATCCCTACCGTTCCAACTACAGAAAACACCGGTACATACAAATCCTCCTCTCTTACTTTCCGAATATAATACACCACATTAGTACACACAACAAACCTTTTCGCAAACACCCTAAAATCCTCTATCAACTGGTCCCACCTGCACACTTCCTTACCCGACAAAATACATTTTCTCAACTCACAGACCATAGGACATTCCTCTTGCATTACCTCGATATCTTTCATGCTTAACAGTTCTTCATCCCCCACACCAACTCTCACCATGCCAACAAAATCAACAACACACACATTCTCCTTCTGCATTCTAACAATCTCACGATTTTCCTTCAACAACCTTTCATTCCCTACATCTACGGACAACCTATTCACCCTCAAAAAGTCAATCCCAAACAAAAAACAATACGGCATACGCTCCTCGTCCAGCACAACAAACCTATGTTCAACCTCCCCTAACGTTCCTATTTCTACCTTTAACAAAACCTCTTCAAAAGCGACAAAATCACCTGACCCAATCCCTTTGATCTTCACATTCATACTCCTCCTCTCTATCTGCCATGTTACTTGCTCAATCTCTCGTACCACAGACGCATTCACTAAAGAAATCTGAGCCCCAGTATCAATCAGTCCACAAAATACTCTCCCATTCACCTGCACTTTCACTTCCATTCGTCCACTTATCCTGCTCACAATACACAACCTCTTCGATTTCCCCTGGACAAATCATTTTCACATTCTCATCACTCTCTAATAGACACTCCTCCAACTCCGATTCCAAAACATACTTCCTATCATAACTCTTTTTCTCGATTACCCAATTATAGTGTACCCCACTTAAACACTGTAAATGAAGCTCGCCCACTTTTGCACCATTTACACCCTCACTCCTATACAAAACCGGTCTCTCGCCACCGTAATGCACACATACAACTATCTTAAACAACTTACTCACAACAATCAATACCTCTTGCACCGGAAGCACACCTACATTACACATAGCCTTTAATTCCTTCATAAAATATTTCACCTTCCTAATCCCTATCTGCTCGGGTTTCTTACACACCTCAGTCATAACTTCCCTCCGCAATTCTTCTATACTCTCAGGCACTCTCGAAACCAACCTATCCCTAGCTAAATCCTGTAACCCATACAACACACTTTCGAACATGGAATCACCCCCACCTTGACTTTCTTTTCCCTTCATCAATCCCTTAGGTAAATAATCCGGGTCTATCACTACCTTTTCATTCATACTCTCACTCCCAGGCATTCTTGACATCAAATCAGCAATTTCATTCCTTTCACCCGGCACATACTCAACCACATAATCAAAATCACTCAAATCTTCCAAAGTTCTTGCAAGCCGACTATCGACTATCCTCATTCTCTGCAAATACACCAAGGGTTGGTGATCCGTTCGCACAACAAACTTAATCCCATACAAAAACGGACGCAACGACTTCAAACAAAACCTCAAAGCAGCCAACTCTCTTTCAATCGTGGAATACTTTCGCTCTGTCATACTAAACGCTTTCGAAACATATGCAATCACTCGTTTTCTTTCAATCCCATCAGTTACCTGTTCTTGCATTAAACAACCTCCCATACAATACCCACTTGCATCCGTATACACCAAAGGTTTCGCATCCTCACTATAATCCGGATAAGCCAGCTCTGCATCTTTCTCAACTTCCGCTTTCAACTTTTCAAACGCTTCATTCATTCTATCATTCCACTTTACAATTGTACTCTTCTTTTTCCCAGTCCATTCAGTCAAGGGTTTCATCACTTCCGAAGAGTCTTTCATAAACTTCCTTCCAAACTCTACCAAACCTAAAAATCCTCTCTACTCTCTAACATTCCTTGGCTTCGGAAACTGCCGAACTTTTTCAATGAACTTTTCAG
>JABUQX010103103.1:60000-63250 GCA_015478945.1 Trachelipus rathkii | reverse complement strand
AATCGCCTCTGTTTCCACCAAGTAATTCATTCCCAGGAGAAAACATGCCGGAATGAACCCATCCTTAACAACTACCAATGGTAATATTGTCTTCCTGTAGCGTGTGTCTATCCTTATAGCTACCGCTGTTGTACATTCAACAATTTTGGTGGTGATCCCGTTTAATGTGATGTCCACACTCCATTTCCTTAAAATATGTCCAAATGGTTCTAACTCCTTGATAACAGTTTCCTGGACCAAACTAATAACAGATCCTGTATCTAAAAAGGCACACCTAGATGTTTCACCAATAGAAATGTCCTGCCATGCAACTCCTGATTATCTTATGGTTTGCACTTACCGAGACGGTTGTCCTCTTTCCTTCATAATAAGGGTTTACCCCTAGTCTTTCTTCTGGTGGGTGTCCAAATTAATTTTTCTTCCTCCCTTTCTCACTGGCCATGATTTTCCATTTTCTTCCTCAAAGGTACCTTGTCCCTCAACTGCCCATTTCGTCTATTATATCGTATCGTCTTGTTACCTGAAACTACATATCTTTAATTGGATTTGAATGCAGTTCCTCCTAATACCTGTATGCTGGATGTCCTTTAACTTCGCATTTCCTGCTTTGGGTCCCAAAAATAACTGACTGAGCAACAAGTCCAATTGATGCAGCAAAATCTTAAGTTTATATCATCACTAGCTGCTAGTAATACCTCTGGGATTGGTTCCCTTCCTGAAATGCTGATGGTTTTTAAATACTTCAGTGATTTGGGTTGTTTATCCAACCCATACATCTTCCTATTGTTTAACAAGACCTCTAGTAGGAATTTCCTTAACTCTTGGTGGTCCTTCTTCTGTAGTTGTTCCCTTTTTAAAACTTCCTGTAAGCTCAAAAACAGAGAATCAGCACCTCCTGGTACCAACCTTATTACCTCTAGACCTCTTGGTAGAGCCTCTAGATTTATTACATTGATTTCTTCCTCCTGTTTCCTTTGACAACGGGACCATGTGTCGGCAAAGACGTTGTCCTTTCCCGGGAAATATTGGATCTGAAAGCTGTATTCGCTTAAATCGTCCAAGACACGAGCCAATTTGCTGTCTACCAACTTCATTGTGTGGAGGTACACCAGTGGGCGGTGGTCTGTGTATAATATAAACTCCTGACCTAACAAGAATGGACGGAAACTCTTAAAGATTCCCCACCTTGATAGCCACAATTCCCTCTCTATGGGTGGGTGTTCTTCTCACATGCACTCGAATGATAGTGAGAGGTTAAATGCTATTACCCTTCCTTTCTGTTCCTGACTAGCCTGCACCCATACCAAATCCACTTGCATCCACATAAAGTTCTCTAATTTTGGACTACCTTCTGTGAAATCCGGAAATGCCAGCTCTACTGATTCTTTCATTAGTCTTTTTAAGCTTTCGAAAGCCTGAATCCTTTCTTCTGTCCATTCGATCTTATCCTTCCTTTTTCCTCCTGTTAAAGCACTAAGAGGTGCTGCCACTCCTGAACAGTTTTTAATAAACTTACGCTGGAAGTTTATCATTCCTAGTACCGTCTGAGTTCTCCTATGTTATTTGGTCTTTCCAACTTGTCTTTCTGGTCCATAAATTCTGGAAGTTTCCTTATTCCAGTCCTACTGAGAATATGTTCTAAAAATTTAATTTCCTTTTGAACCCAGCTACACTTGTTGATTTTAATTTTGACGTTGGTTTCGGAGAACCGTTGTAGAACCTGTTCAATCAGCAGTAGATGTTCTTTAAAATCTTTTGATATCAGGAGGACATCATCCACATATACTACTACCTTGTCCCGGCTGAATCCTGTCAGTATCCTCTGCATCTCCCTCTGGAATGCTGCTGGTCCATTTTTTAACCCGAAACTTAGCCTTTTAAATCTGTACTGCCCACTAACTGTAGAAAATGCAGTGAAAAATCCTTGCTTTCTTCCTCTAACTGCATCTGATAATACCCTTTCACTAAGTCCAGGCTGGTAAAGTATTGTACCCCATGACATCCAAAGATGGTTTCATTTATTGGCCATTGGGAACCTGTCTGCTTCGGTCACCTTATTTATGCGCCTATAGTCTATGCATAGACGAAGTGTCCCATCCTTCTTCCTAACAGGTACCACTGGAGAGCTCCATTCAGCAGCACATGGCTCCACAATATCCTTTAGACACAACTCCTGAACCTGTTTTTCGATTTCTTCGTTTGTCCTTTGATCGAATCTTCTCGCCCTTTGGTAGATGGGGGTATAGTCGTGTAGCCGAATCCTATATGGTGTCATAGATGTTATGGTTACGTCTGAGTCACTTTTGCTAAATACTCCCTTTTGCCTATATAGTACTTCTATTGTTTCCTTTTGCTGTTCCTGTGTTAATTCTTCCATGAATGTAATTTCCTTTTCTAATTTTTCCTTTGTCCATTCCTCCTCAATGGTCCCTTGTCTTCCTGTTCCTTGTACCATTGTGTTTACTGTATATCCTCTGTTGTCATATTTTTGCAGGTCATCTTCGTCTAATACTAGATGGGCTATTCCTATTTTTTCTCCTTTTCCCAATCTTAATTGTCCTGGTACAAGTTTCCTGATTAATATAATACCTTCTTTTGTGTTCCATTTTACCAATCCTGGTAGTATTTTAAATCGTTTATTATAACCTCTTCGACTATTTTCTTCTACTTCGACCAATAGTTCTTCTGGTTTCATATCATAGTACCTTCCTTCTCTGGGCTTAATTCTGTTTGAAGTCCAGCTGCCCCTACTGGGACCCAACATTATCGTATTGTAGCTCTTCTGTAGTATGCACGGCGAAGGATATTCGTTCCTTACACCAATTCCGGACTCTTTCCGAAAAAGTAACACCTGTTCCTTTGTGTTTTGTTCACCCACATCTTGTGAAAGAACCATTTCCTACATCAATTTTAATTTTATTCTGAACAAAAATGGCATTCCTAGAATTGTACCTTCTTTTAGCCTTTCAACCACAATGAAATCTGCTGAACCATAATTGATGTCCTCAATTGAAATCCTTAATTTTGCTGTTTGGTGGGATTCCACAACCATTTGTGGGTCGCCTACTCCTCGTAACCTCATTACCTTTTCTAAAACTTCGGGATTCTGGATCCTTCTGAATTGTTCCTGGCCTATGATGCAATATTGCGAACCTGAATCAATAATGGCTGTCATATCAACATTATTTAATTTTATAACAAATTTCAACAAAGGAGTAATATTAATGCCTTGCTTACCTTCAATGGTTGT
>JABUQX010103103.1:32500-47500 GCA_015478945.1 Trachelipus rathkii | reverse complement strand
AATGGGAATGATAGCAAAGGGAGTGAACATGATACTGTTTGCGGACGATACGGCCCTAGTGGCGAAGAAACGCGGAAGAGCTGAGGTATTTGGTGAGGGAGTTTGAGAGAATGTTGAACAAAAGGGGCTTAAAATAAACCCAGGTAAGAGTAAAGTGTTAGTGTTTGATGATGAGGAAAGAGAGGATAGGGGGAGGGTCAGAGGATAGAGTTAGGGGGCTTTAGTATTGAAAGAAGTAAAGATTCTTTAGATATTTAGGGATGGACTTGGGTAAGGGGGGGGATGAAGGAGAAGATAGAACATAGAGTAGGAGAAAGAATGAGAGCTTTGAGTGGTCTGAGAGAATTATGGAAAGGGGGGGATTTATCACAGAAAGTTAAGATAAGTATGTTTGAAAAATTTGCGTACCAGCGGTGTTGTATGGGTGTGAAACGTGGGGGTTGAATGCCAGGTCCAGGAAGAAGTTGAAAGTATTTGAGATGAAGGGGTTGAGAGCGGTTTGTGGGGTTAGCAGAAGGGAGAGGATTAGGAATAGGGTGGTGAAGGAGAGATGTGATTGGAGGAATGGGTTGGTGGGAAGAGCGGAGAAGGGAATGCTAAGATGGTATGGGAATTCTAGTGAAGAATGGAGAACAGAGAGTGGCTTAGGAGAGTTTGGGAGGGCGGAGGGCGATTGGAGGAAGAAGGGGGAGACCAAGAGGAGGTGGAATGGACTGGAATAAAGGAAGATCTGCTGGAGAGGGAGGGATGAGGGAGGAAGAGGGTAGGGTGTTGGCGAGAGATAGAGTGGGTGGAGGAGGTGAGGTGAGGGCGAGATGAAGAGGTGTGAATGAGAGAGGCTGTACGTACCACTAACCCCGCTCAAGCGGGAAAAGAGTGTAAGTAAAATAATTATATATAATAATATTATATATATATATATATATATATATAATATATATATATAAATATATATATATATATATATATATATATATATATATATATAGTATATATTATATATATATATATATATATATATATATATATATATATATATTATATAATTATATATATATATATATAATATTATATATATATATATATGTATATATAATATAATCCTCCACTCGTTTTTCCCAGATTGGAGGTAAAGGTGCTTCGAATTCCCGGAAAACTTAAAAGTTAGTAAAAGAATATACTCAAATCAAAATGAAACCCCAGTTCTTACCATCCCTTTTTTTACCCTTAAGTGAGAAACTTGTCGCAGTCAGAAAATCCACCCTATAGTTACGATACTTGCGACGGACCTCAAAGTGGCATCTCGTCAATGCTCAGTGTTATCCCCTGGGCAGCACACAATCATTACCCCCTCACAAAAACCCGCATTCATTTCTTTTTATGCACCTTTCTTTTTTGCCCCTGTTAAACTCACACTTCCTCCTCTTTCAGCATTTCTTACTGACTTATTCCACTTCCTCTTCGCGTTCCAAGCCGCGTCGAATTCCCAGAGCAATCACCACTATAAATCTGCTTAACCCGACCGATTATCATCCATCCTTCCATATGACCAACCATCTCTATGTGCTCTCGTTTATTATCTCATTATACCTTTCTTATCACCACACAACTCCCCAATGCGTTCATTACTCATTTTATCAATTCTTCTTGCACCTAACATTGTCCATCTGAACACATTGTCCATCTGAGCATATTGAATCTTAGATCTATACCTCTTTTTACAAAACATAGTATCACTACTATACATTAACACAGGTAACAACATACTCTCAGATTGTCCATCTGAACACATTGTACCTTAGATCTATACCTCTTATTCCAAAGCATAGTATCACTACTATACATTAACACAGGTAACAACATACCCTCAGATTGTCCATCTGAACACATTGTACCTTAGATCTATACCTCTTATTCCATTACTAACTCTTTTCAGATTCGTCACACAAAACTAAATCATCCTCATATAATAAGTAGGGAAATCTCCACTCTCTTCTATTCTCCAGCATTCTAACACCTTCCTCAGGCACCCCTACCTCTAATTTTAACCCCATTCATATAGAAATTGAATAACCAAGAAGAGATAACGCATCCCTGTCTCACTCCGCTATTAATATTAAACCAATCACTTTCGTCGAACATACTTTTGATTCCATTCAGATGTGTACACCAACACCATATTTCACTAACACTTGCATAGAGCTTCCGTATTAATTCCTATCAGTACGCCCTCTTGTAATCCAGAAAATCTAAAAAAATTATATTCTTCTCTTCTAATTTTCTAAATCATTTTTGTTTAAATTGTAAAAATTCATCCACAAATTCCTCAACACTCTAAAGGCACTTGTTCTTTGCAATCAGTTCCTCAGTCACTCGAACAACCTTTAGATCAAAATACTAGCATATACATTACATACAACACTCGATAAACTAATTCCTTTATAATTCTTACAGTTCACCTTACCTCTCTTACTCTTATATAAAGATACTATTACTGCTCTTCCCCAATCCCTCGGAAGTATAACCTCCATAACTGCTTTGTTACACACCTTCCAAATCCATTCAATCAACATCACACCTCCGTTTTTTATCATTTCATTTGTAATTCTACCTATGCCTACAGATTTACCACTCTTCAACTTTCTCCTCCTCCTTACTAATTACCTCATCCCCAAAATATGTCCTTTCTTGTTCCATCAAATCCAATAATACTAATATTTACTGGGTGTATACTATATATATATATATATAGTATATATATATATATATATATATATATATATATATATATATATATATATATATATATATATATATATATATATATATATGGCTAAGAATTCACCCTCTAACTCGTTTAATGAATCTAACTAGAGATGCACCGGAGAGTAATTTTGGCCGGAGGCTGGAGAGCCGTGAGGCCGGAGAATGAAAAATTTTAATTCCGCCGGAGGCCGGAGTATCCGGCTGGAGAATGAAATTTCCATTTATATTACCTTATATATATATAGTTATATATATATATATATATATATATATATATATATATATATATATATATATATATTTATATATATCTCTATATATCATAAGAAAGAGAAATAGCATAGAGTTATATATATACATATATATATATATATATATATATATTATATTATTATTATATATATATATATATTATTGTTATTATATATATATATATATATATATATATATTATAGTTAAAGATATATATATATATATATATATATATATATATATTATATATATATATATATATATATATATATATATATATATATATATATATATATATATATATATATATATATATATATATATATTATTATATTATATTTTATATATATATTTTTGTGTTATTATTATATTAGCATAGAGTTATGTTTTATATTATATATGATTTATATATATATGTTATTTATAGTTAATATATATATATATATATATACATATATATATACATATATATATATATATATATATATATATATATATATATATATATGAAGGATTGACTCTAGAAGCAGCAGTGAGAGAAAACAACATGAATTAGAAAATACTATTCAAACTACTGTGCATAAATATTTTGCAGCACCACTTATGGAACGAAAATCGGATGCTGATCCACTGTTATGGTGGAAAGAAAGAAAAGCTCTTTATCCTGATTGCATCTTACCTGAATTAGCTAGGAAATATCTCTCTTCTCCACCTTCAAGTGTATTTAGCGAGAGAATGTTTAGCCAAGCAGGAAATATTTATACAAGTAAAAGGAATAGTCTTTCTCCAACACTAGCTGATCAGCTCCTGTTTCTTCATCATAATTTAAGAGCATTTAATTTTAAATATTAGAGAATGGTTACCTAAATAGCAACGCATAAGCTATTTAACTTTCCTTTCACTGACTTTGTGTTTAACAATATAATTTAATTTTCTCAAAAAATTCTATTGTAATACTCTATACCAGTGTTTATAAAAAATAAAAATACATTTATAATATATATATATATATATATATATATATATATATATATATATATATATATATATATATATATATATATATATATATATATATATATATATATATATAAAAGGAGAAAACCAAGGAAGATAACAAAAGAGAGATACTGTTTGGAAAAGCTGAGGGTGGATGGTAGAGCAGTTTAATGAAAAACTCACACAAGAATTCGAAGGGACAGAAGAACAAGAAACGGCGGAGGAGAGTTGGAAGACCTTTAAAACAAGAGTAGATCGAATTGCAAGCGAAATACTAGGAAAGAAAAAAGTCGCTGGGGGAGGAAAAAGAAGACGGCATGGTGGAATGAGGATGTTAAGAACGCAGTGAAGCTCAAAAACAAAGAATATAGGAAATGGATGAAGACGAGAACGGAAAGGAACAGGATAGAATATGTAAACGCAAGAAACCATGCAGAGGATGTAAAAAGAAGTATGGACATTACTTGGAGAAGAATAGGAAGAGAACTGAAGGAGGATACGAGGGGCACGGGAAAACTTTTATATGGAATGGCCAAGATTATGAGAAATAAGGTGTGTACATACGGTTCTGAGTAAGGAGGGAGAACCTCTGTTAGAGGAAGAGGATGTGACGGAAAAATGGAGCGAGTATTTCGAGGAACTATTGAACGTAGAGGAAGGGGAGGAGGAAATGGATGAAATACCCCTGAGAGTAAGACAAGAACATGAGGAAATTAGAATGATAGAGATAGAGGAAGTGAAAGAAGCAGTTGATACTAAAAATGGGAAAAGTGCAGGATACGATGGACTGAATAATGAACTATTCAAAACAGGAGAGGGAATAACTAAATGGTTGACAAGATTGTTAAACCAAGTGTGGAAAGAAAGAAAAATACCAACAGAATGGAGGAAAGCAGTAATCTGTCCGATACATAAGAAGGGAGATAAAAGAATATGCGGAAATTATAGAGGAATAGTATTGTTGGTGGGGCTAGTAAAATATATGAGAGGATCTTAGAAAAAAGATTGAGGATGGAGGTCGAGGACAAGATTGGAAAATGGCAGCACGGTTTTAGACCAGGAAAAAGTACTACTGACCTAATATCTTACATGAAGATGCTGACAGAGAAAATCATAGAGTGGAATGAGAAGGCGTATACTGCATTCATAGACTTGGAAAAGGCATTCAATAGAATAAATAGGGAGAGGCTGTGGAGAGTGTTAGAAGATCCGATGTATGCCATACCACAAAGTCTGATAGCAGCCATTAAAAGTATGTATGAAAATCCAATAAATACGGTTAGAGGAACAGGAAGAGAGAAGTGGTTTAAAGTGAAAACGGGGGTTAGACAGGGAAGTGTACTGTCACCATTGCTCTTTGCACTTTACCTGGACAGCTGCCTTAAAAGGATATGCATAAGGGAAAATAGGGAGCACACTTTGGTTTATGCAGATGATGCGGCAGTGATAAATAACATCAGGAGCTCAAGACCTACAAGAAGCTGTGAATAGGTGGAATGAGGTACTGAAGTCAATGGGCATGAGAATAAACAGAGAGAGAAAACGGAAATAATGGTGATTGCAAGAGAGAGAGAAGAGATAGTAGTGAACATAGAAGATATAAGGCTTAAGCAAGTGAATAGATTTAAGTATTTGGGCGTGGTATTTGATGATCAAGGAAGACAAGATGACGAGTTGAAAGAGAGAATTGGGAGATTTTCACAGAATGTGGGAATGTTATACCCATTGCTAAAGGAGAAAGGGATACCAACAGAGGTTAAAATATTAATATATAAAACAATTCTGAGACCGATATTGTTGTATGGATCTGAATGCTGGACAATGAATACGATGCAAAAAAGCAGAATAGAAGCAACGGAAATGAGGGTACTTAGACTCATTAGAGGAGTATCGTTGAGAGACAGAATGAGGAGCGAGCTGGTGAGGAGAGAACTGGGAGTGGAACCTGTTTTGGAATGCTTGGAGAGAAACCAGTTAAGATGGTTTGGACATGTGAAAAGAATGAGGGAAGGGGAGAGATTGAGAGAGATGATGGATTGGAGACCAGAAGGTAGGAGACCAGCAGGAAGACCGAGGAAGAGATGGATGGATTCGGTGGCAGAGGCTGTACAACGTAGAGGCAAGACGGTAGAGGAAATAGAGGAGGAAAGAACATTTGAAGATAGAAATCTTTGGAGAAGATTCTGGAGGAGTAGCACCTGACAGGCATACCCTAACAAGATGGATGGTACAAAAATATATATAATTAAAATAATGTTAACTACTAGTACTGATGATAATGATAATGATAATGATAATGATAATGATAATGATAATGATAATGATAATGATAATATATATATATGTATATTATTATTATATATATTATTATATATTAAAGAGTATATATATATATATATATATATATATATATATATATATACACTAGAAACATATATAAATGTTTATATATATATTATATATATATATATATATATATATATATATATATTTTATATATATATATATATATATATAAATATATAAATATATATATATATATATATATATATATATATATATATATATATATATATATATATATATATATATATATATATATATATATATATATATATATATATATATATATATATATTTTTATTTTTTATAACTTTATCAAAACTTAAAAGCTCTTTAATAATTTAAAGATTAAGGATATATATCATAATTTTTTAGTCTTTTTATTCTTTTACCAATTTCATTTACCTATTTCTGTATTGCATTTTTAAAGCTATATTTATCAAAAGTGTATTTTTTGTTAGGGTTTGTCAATTTGGATATCAAACACTTTTAAGTTGTTTATCAAAATAATTAGTGAATTTAGTAAATGGTGTCATATAGGTCTATTTCCTATTATCATATATTATTATAATTATAATATTAGTTATTAGTTTGACTTAATATTATCACTAAAAAAAAATATTAAAATAATTTTTTTACACTTTTTGTATGAATCAGTTCTTCTAAATAAATTTATTTCATTAAATGTCTATTTATTACTTTCAGTGAATTGTAACTATTTTTATTTTCAAAACTGCCTTTTAAAAATATAGGTCTCCGGCCGGAGAAAGCCGGAGACTAGTGGTCTCCGGCCGGAGCCGGAGATCTTTAAAAAGGCCGGAACTCCGGCCAAGCCGGAGCCGGAGCCGGAGATCCGGTGCATCCCTAAATCTAACTATAACTTATTTCATAATTTCCCTCTGAAGGGTGGAGTGTGTGCCAATGTAAACATTAATACTGCTGTAACACGTCTCGCGAATCTCGAATCTCCTAACTTCGATTTTCTGTGTCTCAAAATCATTCTTCCTTCTACAACAATAATCTTGTGCTTCTGCTACTGTTCTCCTAACTGAATAGATTTTCACTCCTTCTTTGAAGATCCTACTACTTCTCACAAGACTGTTATATCTTCTCATCCAAATACTGAGATCCTCTATTTAGGGGATTTCAATGTACACAGCACTGAATGGTTGGGGTCCTCTCATACTGATTTAGGTGGGGAGGAGGCCGAATAATTCAGCATTCTCAAAGACCTGGAGCAGCTAATCAAAGAACCCACACACATTCCGGATCGTCCAAACCAATTCTTGAACACACTTGACCTATGTTTCACCACTATTCCTTCTCTCTATAAATACACCACCTTCGCTCGTATTGGTAAATCTGACCACAACCTTATATCTCTTAATTTTAATACTTCTCTCCAAAAGCTCCATCCTACTCTATGCGTTTTTTCTGGCACTTTGATCTGGCTGATTAGGGGGCCTCGCGTCGTTTCTACGCTAACTATAATTGCAATGACTGCTTTAACTCTGATGACGCTTCGGCTTCTGCCACTAAAGTGATAGCTGTAATCGTTGACGGGATGAGCAGGTTCATTCATTCTTCGACTAAATCTTTCTCTCCTCATAATCCATGGTCCGATCGTACTTGTTCTCTTGCCATTCAGGCTAGAGACAGCGCGTATCGTGAGTGGACAAATTCTCGTTCTCCTATCACTCTCGCTAATTTTCATTCAGCTAGAGATCTTTGCAAGGATACTCTTCGATGAGCAAAGCCGGCTTTCATCAAACGAAAGTGCGCTAACCTCCTTGGTTCTCCTACTGACAAATCTTTCTGGCCTCTTGCCAAAAACATCACTAACAACTTCTTTAAATCTGCCTTTCCCCCTCTTATTCGATCTGATGGTTCTGTTGCTAACTCTCCAACTGAAAAGGCCAATCTCTTCGGCCTCCTATTTTCCTCGAACTCAACCCTGGATGATTCTGGCATTCCTCCTCCTCCTCCACCTTCTCCTCTCAGGGATCCAATTTCTTTGAATGTGATTACATTTGATCGGGTACATGGGCTTCTGAGATCTATGAACGTTAGGAAGGCGGGTGGCCCGGATGGCATTCCTCCCCGAGTTTTGAGGGAATGGGCTTAGGTGCTGACCCCACCCCTCGTTCAACTATATCCCCTATGTCTCAATACTAGCAATTTCCCTCAGTGTTGGAAGCACGCACATGTCCAACCTATTCCGAAAAAAGAAAGCCACTCTCATCCTTCTAATTATCGCAGTATATCTCTCACTTGTATTCTATCTAAGAATTTTGAAACCCTTCTCAACTCTCATTTCTTAGACCATCTGGAATCTCATTCTCTTCTTTCCGATCGCCAGTACGGCTTTCGGCGTTCAAGGTCTACTGGCGATATGCTTTCATATTTAACCGATTTATGGTTTTCCGCTACTAGGAACTACGGGAAGACAGACTTACGTGGTGGCGCTTGATATATCCAAAGCATTTGACCGCTTATGGCACGCGCCACTGCTCTCTAAGCTTCCCTCCTTTTGGTTTCCTCCTTCTCTTTGCTTACTTATGTCTAGCTTTCTTTCAAGTCGCTCAATATTGGCTGTGGTTGATGGAGCGACTTCTTCTTTTTCTGTCAATAGTGGTGTTCCTCAGGGTTCGGTCTTATCTCCTACTTTATTCTTACTTTTCATTAATGATCTTCTCACCTGCACATCTAATTCTATCCATCCATATGCCGATGATTCGACCCTTCATTCTGCTCCCTCTTTAACTTCTAGAATTGCCTCTCGTCTTAATCCTTCCGATTCTATTCTCGCTGATCTGGATAGAATTTCCGAGTTTGGTCGTCTCAACCTTGTGAAATTCAATTCTTTAAAAACCCAACTTCTAGAAATCTCCCTCTCTAAAACACCTTCTAACTTTCCTATATCTTTCGACGGTTCTCTCGTCTCTCCTGTTGACAATATAAACATCCTTGGCCTTAACATAAACAAAAAAATGTCTTGGAAACCTCACATCACAACGGTTGCTAGGGCGGCCTCAAAGAAACTTAGTTCTGTTTAGACTGCGAGACTTTTTTTCCTCTTCTCAGTTACTCCAGCTATACAAGGGTCTCATCCGCCCTGGTATGGAGTACTGTTCTCATATCTGGGGGGGAGGCTCTGGTTTCACCCGGCTTTTGAACAGGTTAGAGTATCAAAAGCCAAAGGGCTTATAAACCTGTCCTGTACTTTCCAGTTCACTTGACCCTCTATGGCTTTGCGGCGCGATGTTGGTACTTTATCTCTTTCTATAGGTACCGCAGCCGCATGTGTTCGAGTTAGCTTACCACTCGCGTACCACCACCTTTAGGAAGCCCTCGTAGCACAAGGGGTGATGGGATGGGTCTGTGCACGAGTTTTGTGTAGATACTAGTAACTTCAGGCTAGTTCGCTGCGGTGCTTCCTTCTTTCCTGCCTCCTCTGTTCTGTGGAACTCTCTTCCATCTTCTGTGTTTCCAGCTTGCTATATTTAATCTCCCTCACTTTAAAGCTCGCTGCGTCTGTGCTCATCTGCGTAATTTGCGCTAGTGGATGAAATTTTGGCGAGCAACACCCCCTCCCTGAATAGGGCTCTGCCCGTTACGGGTGGTGCCAACTATAATATATATATATATATATATATATATATATATATATATATATATATATATATGAGTATAAGAGAAGATGTTATTATTATTATTATTACATATGTTATTATTATTCTTATTATAGTTTATTATTTTACATATATATTACATATATATACATATTATATATATATATATATATATATTATTATTATTATATATTATATTATTATTACATTTATATATATATATATAGTTAGTTATATATATATATATATATATATATATATTATATATATATATATATATATATATATATATATATATATATATATATATATATATATATATATATAGTTATATATATATATATATATATATATTATATATATATATATATATATATATATATATATATATATATATATATATATATATATATATATATATATATACATATATATATATATATATATATATATATATATATATATATATATATATATATATATATATATATATATATATATATATATATATAAAAATATATATATATATATTATATATATTTATATATATATATATATATATATATATATATATATATATATATATATAGTAGAGTATACTATATATATATATATATGTATATATATATATATATATATATATATATATATATATATATATATTAAATAAAATTTATATTATATATTTGTAATGTAAAATTAAATATAAATTAAATATAAAATTAAGATACCTCCTTTTCCTGTGAAAATATAATTTATATATTTTGTTGAACTTTTCTTGTTCATTTTACAACTAATAGAATTGATGTAAAAGTTTATATATATATATTTTTTCGTTTAAACTTCTATATAAGAAATTCAGTTCATATAAGTCCGAATTGAGAAAGTTAAGTAAGTTCACTAAGTTTTTTTTTTTTTTTTTTTTTTTTTTTTTTTTTTTTTTTTTATTTCAGGTCAACAGAGTTTTCTTTTACGTGAATGGCAAGAAGGATCATCATCTTGTTTCTTGATATTTTATGAAACGTTTTTTTTTTTTTTTTTTTTTTTTTTTTTTAAATGAGGGGAAGTTTATTTTAGAATTATCTATTTTTTTATATATAACTATAAGGTATGCTTAGTGTTATTTCTTTTTATTTATTAAAATATATAAATTGCTTACCCAATAAAAGTAGCCTCAAAAACTATTAATTTATTATTTTTTTTTTTTTTTTTGAAATTGTTCGAGCAATATTGAAATGAAATGACTAATTGGATAAAAATATCTAATCTAAAACAAACACACACACACAAAACACACACACACACACACACACACACACATACACACACACACGTATATATATATATATATATATATATATATATATATATATATATATATATATATATATATATATATATATATATATATATATATATATATATATATATATATATATATATATATATATTGATGATAAAATCCCTTGAGGGAATATTTTTCAAAGATGGAAGTAAAAATTATTTATTAGTACATAAACAACTTATTAAAATCACAATAAAAACAGATGCCGAGCCTTCGTGATCCATACTAGGTTCATATCTTTAGGACTGAGTGACAAAGGATTGCTGTTGATATGAATTTAGCTACTTTTATTCTTGTCTTCATTTTTGGCAACTTGGTAGTTTTTCAAAATTTACATTGATGACGTTCTATTTTTTAAGTTTTATTGATCAAGTTCATGAGTGCTTTTGATTCCTTCAAGTATTTGTTAGTAGTTAGATCGATTGTAGTTTCTCCCTTTTGTAAATTGAAATTTGGGCTGTTTTTTATAATGAACGACTCTACTTATTTTCTTCTGGCTGTGTTTTGTATAGTTTTAACAATGACTGGTAAATTTATATCAATGCCGTGGTTAAAATTTTGCCTATGTCTTACAAGAGATGATGTTTGTTTGTCATAATCCAAATCATATTTATGTTGATAGAACCTGGTTTTAAAATTATTGGTTTCTCCTATGTAACTATTTTCACAGTTCTTGCATTTTATTTTGTAAATTCCGGAATTTTTAATTTGATTGGTATTAATAGGTTTTAGTGCATATTTAAGTATGATATTATTTGATTTTACAGTTTGTATTGTATTTGGTAAATATTCTTTGATAACTTTTTTTGGTATATTGGGGATTGGTAGTACATCCTTGAAATGGTTTTTTAGGGTTTAATTTTAGAAATTTAGCTTTTGCATTTCGTAAAGATTTGTTTATGATACCATCAGGATATTTTAATCTATGGAAGTTATTTTTAATAGTTTTAATTTCTTTATCCAGGTTATTCGGGCTGCAAATTTTGTAGGCTCTAAGAAACAGGTTGCTCAAGACAGCTGATTTTATGGATATATCATGACTCGAGAACCAATGGATGTAAGATGGATTTGCTGTAGGTTTTCTATAAATATCAAAACTTGGAGGTTGATTTATATTCCAGGTTATTAGTACATCTAGAAAGTTTATTTTTATTATTTGTTGCTTTATCGTATAGATCATATTATGTTTATCAAGATTATTAATAAAATTTAAAACTGTGTCGGTGTTTGTATTCCTCGGGATTAATGCAAAAATGTCATCGACATAACGTATCCAGATTATTGTAGGGAATTGTGGGAAAATATGAAATTTTTCTAATAGCTCCATAAAAATGTTGCTGATAATTGGAGATAGAGATGAACCCATTGCTAGTCCAGAAATCTGCTTAAAATATTTGTCTTGAAAATTGAAGTAAGCATGTTGTAGAGTAAGGTTTATTAATTTTTTAATGGTATCAAAGCTAGGTTGTATTTGGATATTTTGTTCATTTATATGTCGTTCCAGCAGTTCTAGGGTATAATCTACAGGTACCTTAGTGAATAACGACACAACGTCGAAACTCACCACTTCAAAGTTGGAAAAGTTTTCATTTTTGATTTTATCGATGAAATGTTCGGAGTTCTTTAAGTGGGAGGTAGAAATGTTTCCAAGAAATATCTTTAGTTTTGAAGCCAGCCATTTTGAAAGATTCTGGGTAACACAGTTTATGTTGGAAATTATTGGTCTGAGAGGAATGTTTTCTTTGTGTAGTTTTGGAATTGCATAAAATTTTGAAAGAGTAGGTAAATATGATGTAAATTTCTCGATTAGTTCTTTTTCTGCAGGTATTATCTTTTTGATTGAACTATTAAATTTCTGTTGTGAGTTTTTAAGAGGATTATTGGTTAAGTTGCTATAAGTAGTAGTATCATTTAAGAGGTTGTATGCCTTTTCTGAATACTGTTCCGAGTTCATTAAAACTATGCTACTGCCCTTATCAGATCTAGTAATTACGATATCTCTATTATTCTGTAGGTTTCTCAAAGCCACATAAAATTTGCAGAAAATCCGATTGCCTCAAAAAATCTGGCATTTTTAAGAGTAATCCAAATAAAATGTCACAGTTTATATCCTGGTTGTTATTTTTGTTTTTCCATTTTTCAAAGCTAAGGCTTTGATTGATCCATGGGTCCGGATTAGGCAGTGAGAAACTCAATCCAAAACTCAAGAGGGCTTTTTCCGTTTGATTTAAATTATATCTCGATAGATTTCTAACATTATCTTGATTTGTGTGTCTGTTCCACAAACTAACGTCAAAAAGATGATCAAGTTTGTTTTTTAGATGATTGTTTTTATAGGTTACTTTTCTATCCTTTATAGTACGTGCATAGTCCAATAGTTTTGTAAAAAGGTTATGGTTTTCATACTGGTAGTAAAAACATTGTTGCAAATGCTTGAAACTCCAATAGCAATATCTGAATTTAGTTTTTAAATCTTGTTTGACACCTTCAATTTTGTTTTTAAGGATTTGTTCGAAAATAATTGGAAAAGGTTCATTTTTCTGTATGTACATAAACTTTGAAGTAAGGCTTTTCGGGATGACACAATCTTTCAAACAATTTTTCAAGACAATTTTGTGCGTATTTACCTACTCTTTCAAAATTTTATGCAATTCCAAAACTGCACAAAGAAAACATTCCTCTCAGACCAATAATTTCCAACATAAACTGTGTTACCCAGAATCTTTCAAAATGGCTGGCTTCAAAACTAAAGATATTTCTTGGAAACATTTCTACCTCCCACTTAAAGAACTCCGAACATTTCATCGATAAAATCAAAAATGAAAACTTTTCCAACTTTGAAGTGGTGAGTTTCGACGTTGTGTCGTTATTCACTAAGGTACCTGTAGATTATACCCTAGAACTGCTGGAACGACATATAAATGAACAAAATATCCAACTACAACCTAGCTTTGATACCATTAAAAAACTAATAAACCTTACTTTACAACATGCTTACTTCACTTTTCAAGACAAATATTTTAAGCAGATTTCTGGACTAGCAATGGGTTCATCACTATCTCCAATTATCAGCAACATTTTTATGGAGCTATTAGAAAAATATCATATTTTCCCACAATTTCCTACAATAATCTGGATACGTTATGTCGATGACATTTTTGCATTAATCCCGAGGAATACAAACACCGACACAGTCTTAAATTTTATTAATAATCTTCATAATGATATTAAATTCACAATTGAAAAAGCAATAAATAATAAAATAAACTTTTTAGATGTACTAATAACCTGGAATATAGATCAACCTCCAAGTTTTGATATTTATAGAAAACCTACAGCAAATCCATCTTACATCCATTGGTTCTCGAGTCATGATATATCCACAAAAGCAGCTGTCTTGAGCAACCTGTTTCTTAGAGCCTATAAAATCTGCAGCCCGAATGACCTGGATAAAGAAACAAAAACTATTTAAAATAATCATAGATTAAAACTATTAGGCACTGATGGTATCATAAATAAATCAGTTTAAAACAAAAGCTAAATTTCTAACGGTAATCCCTACCAAACCATTTCTCAAGAATATACTACCAATCCCCAATATACCAAAAAGAGTTATCAAAGAATATTTACCAAATACAATACAAACTGTAAAATCAAATAATA
>JABUQX010103103.1:22500-30000 GCA_015478945.1 Trachelipus rathkii | reverse complement strand
GAACCCTTTGGAAGATCTTCAAGAGTTTCTCCTGTCGGTGGATGGTCTCCATGGATGGTGCTTTCACCTGACCTCCGAGATTCTCCAGTTCGTCTACCACCTAAAAAGTAGTTTAACTACTAAAGAGATAATTTCGCAGGTAACCGCTGAGGTTACCTGTCATAGAGATAATTACAGAGAGTATAAAATACTCTCTGTCCCTTCCAGATTGTCCCACGGTTGGCCAGAAGAACACCCAGCCTCCTGTTTAGCCAACGATTTACCAACGAGCTCGTGCAGATCAGCCTACAACCGCCTTTGCCTTAGCCGGACTTCATACGAACCAGTCGACGGCTTATCCTGAAGTCGCGCAGACTGACACCGCTGCATACACAGCCTTAGCCCGAACGTTACTCGCAAAAAGGCGGCTTAACATCCAAATACTGGTTATAGGTAGTGAAGTTAAAGAGACAACCGATAATTATTGCATTCTCATCCGATAGCCAGTCCTACAGAATTGCTGATCATCCTCCGTCGCTATATAGTTGTCATACCAGATAATAGAATATCATATCGAGTGGTGACCATATAACTGATAATAATATAACCAGAACCGGCAACTATATAATTGGTGATCCTAGAGCTGAAAATTTGATACCACGAAGATGGCAGACGAACAAGGACAGGATAACAATCAAAGAGAGGCAGAATCCATTTCAACAATGAAAATTAAACCACCAACTTTTTCGGAATCTTCAGTCCCGACATGGTTTCGTGTCATGGAAGCACAATTTCATCTCGCTAACATAAGGTCCTCACGAACTAAGTACTTTCATGCTATGTCACAAATTCCGCCTGAAGTTTTGGATAGAATATCTCAAGCCGAACTTGACGCAGAAGATTATGACCGTTTCAAAACGGCGGTCATAAATACTTACGAAAAATCTAAGGTGGAGCTTTATAATGATCTACTTTCCAAAAAGGTCTACAGTGGCAAACCATCTATATATCTACAGGATATGATTCGGCAGGCAGAGAAATTAAATATAGGAGAGGACTTGGTCAGAGTGCAATTTTTGAAAACTCTACCGAGTCACATTCGCACAACCTTAGCCGCCCATTCTACTCTCACACTTCAACAGTTGGGAGATTTAGCTAATGACATCTTGTTATTAAGCCCACAAGCTCCTGTCATGGCTGTATCATCCCCTGCCACCGCCATTGCCCCCGCCGCATCAAGATCAAGAACAACCACTACTTTTGGCCTGGCGCCGTTCCACGAAAATCAACGACCAAAGGTGTGTAGAGGCCACATTTATTATGGACCACGCTCTAAAAGCTGTAAACCATGGTGTACATGGCCAAACAAAACGGGACTAAACATCCTACCTAATTCTAGACCTCCATCAAGAGCAGCATCCCCAACTCCGTCGGAAAACTAAAGGAGCAAGTTGACATTTGTGCCGTGTCAACTTCGCAGTTAACAATAGATGTACGGATTTTTGGCACCATGCACCAGTTTTTACTAGATACCGGAGCCAGCATATCTAGCCTTCCATATAACATGGTCTCTAACATGACGCTGCACCCTTCAAACGTCACTTGTTCCGCAGCCA
Source organism: Trachelipus rathkii (assembly GCA_015478945.1). Classification (NCBI taxonomy): domain Eukaryota; kingdom Metazoa; phylum Arthropoda; class Malacostraca; order Isopoda; family Trachelipodidae; genus Trachelipus; species Trachelipus rathkii. The sequence continues at coordinate 28,405 of JABUQX010103103.1, read as the reverse complement.
ATGGCTCGCCCATAAAGTGTCATGGGGAAGTTGTAGCAAATATCAGTATACCAAAATTAAGAAGAGAATTTACCTGGACATTTATAGTAGCAGAAATTACTATGCCTATTATTGGAATGGATTTTCTTCACAATTTTGGTCTCTTAATTGACTGTGGACAAAGAACATTGCAAGATACTTATACTACTCTTCTAGCTCCATTGAAAATAACCTCTGAGGAAGTACCATCTCTTCACGCTCAACTTCAAGGTGAAAATACAGACATAACTTCACTCCTACAAGATTTCCCGTCCTTAATTTCACCTATAGACATCAACAATCTAGTAATTAAAGATAATGGACCAAAACACTACATAGAAACTGGTGATTCAACCCCAGTTTTTGCCAGAGCTCGCCGATTACCTGACGACAAGTTAAAGGCGGCAAAAGCTGAATTTGACATTCTTCTAAAAAGTGGAATAGTGAGGCCAAGTAAATCTGCATGGGCGTCTCCTTTACACCTCGTGCCTAAGAAAACACCTGGAACATGGAGACCTTGTGGGGATTTCAGAGCCCTTAACAGCATAACAAAACAGGATAGATATCCCATTCCACACATTCAGAGCCTATCTCAACGCCTGCATAACTCTACCATATTTTCCAAGATTGACCTTCAAAAGGCTTATCACCAAATCCCCATTAGACCAGAAGATATAGAGAAAACAGCAGTCATCACTCCATTTGGTCTCTTCGAATTTTTATCTATGACTTTTGGTTTAAAGAATGAGGGAGCTACATTTGAAAGAGTAATGGACTCCATCTTCAGAGACCTTCCCTTCGTGTTTACCTATTTAGACGATTGTCTCATTTTTTCTACGTCCAAAACTGAACATGAAAATCATCTGAAACAAGTTTTTAAACTCCTCCAAGAAAATGGTTTTAAAATCTCTTTAGAAAAATGTGAATTTAACCAATCTTCACTCAATTTTCTCGGCTACACCGTGTCTTCAGAAGGCCTATGTCCTCCCAATGAAAAGAAAGAATCCATCTCAAGTTTTCCTCTACCATGCGATTCAGCATCCCTACGAAGATACCTTGGGATGTTAGGATACTACAGAAGATTTATCCCTAATTTTGCCAAAATCGTCTTCCCATTATCTGAAAAAGCCAAGTTTCATCCCAAGGATAAATCTCTTGAATGGACTCCAGAAGAAGTGACAGCTTTTCAAGATACTAAGGAAGCTCTTCAAAATGCCCTAACACTCCCTTTCTCTTTACCTAATGTCTCACATTTACAACTCGTAACTGACAGCAGTCAGACTTCAATCGGAGCAGCATTACACCAGATGATTGATGGTCAACCTGTTCCCATTGACTTCTACAGCAAGAAGTTATCAGATCCCCAAAGAAGATATTCTGCTTTCGACAGAGAACTTTTGGCAGCATATTATGCTGTCCTTCATTTTAAACACATGTTAGAGGGAAGAGTCGTCACCCTTTGCACAGATCACAAACCTCTTGTTTCCGCTTTCTACTCCAAAAATCCTGCAAAAAGTGATCGTCAACAGCGACATCTCTCAGTACTAACAGAATATATTTCTACAGCAAATTATATCAGAGGAGCAGACAACATGGTGGCCGACACTTTTTCCCGGATTCATTCGGTATCAGTTGACGCTGTCGATTTGCCCGCAATAGCTCACCTTCAAGAAAAAGATGAAGAAATCAAGACCTATCATGATCGCCTTCATAATTATCCCCTGCAGGACAACCTCAAGATATGGTGCGATACCTCTACTTCTTTTCCCAGACCATTTCTTCCGAAAAGCCAGCTCGCCTTCAAATATTTAATACGTTGCATCAAATGTCCCATCCTGGTATCAAAGGTACTTTACGACTGATCAAGAAAAGATATTTTTGGCCTTGTATGGATCGTGACATTAGGCTTTTTGTACGCACTTGTGAGCAGTGCCAGCTGTCTAAAGTCCATCGTCACACCAAACCAACGGTCACTCCATTAGAAATTCCTTCTTCAAGATTCGAAACAGTTCATATAGATATAGTGGGTCCTTTTTCACCTTCAGCATTTTGTGGATCTTCTTCTCCAGTTTTTCGCTATCTACTTACCTGCATCGACCGAAACACAAAATGGGCTGAAGCCTTCCCAATTACAAACACTACAGCAAAATCTGTTGCCTATGCTTTTATGCAGTGGATATCCAGATTCGGTGTTCCTCTCTATGTGATTTCTGACAGAGGTCCTCAATTTGAAAGCGAGTTCTTCAGTGAGTTGTCACATATGATTGGTTTCCATCGTCTTCGAACAACCTCTTACCACCCACAAACAAATTCCCAGATAGAAAGGTTTCACCGATCTCTCAAGACTGCCTTGATGGCACGTAAAGAAAACTGGCTTCTGTCTTTACCCATCACTCTACTTGGTCTCAGATGCATTCCAAACGATTCCGGTTATTCCGCCTTTGAAGCAGTAACTGGAAAAACTCCACTTTGTCCTATGGACATTCTTCAATCTTCTCCTAACAACAAACAAGAAATGGATTCTTTTATGAAGAAATTTATCGCCCACATGAAAGAATTGGACTTTAGAGACCTTCCTACTTTTCACTCCTTCAACAATTCTTCATATATTCCGGAAGCACTCAAGACCTGTTCTCATGTTTTCCTAAGGACTGATAGGATCAGAAAACCCTTAGAAGCTCCCTATAGTGGTCCTTTCAAAGTCCTTCAACGAATGCCACATTGTTTCAAGATAGAACTCAGGAATGGTCAAACTACAGTAGTCTCAATTAGCCGTTTAAAACCTGCTTTTATGGAAACGGTAACGTCAACGATTCCTGATGATCCTGATGTCTCTGGTGTAACTGATGATCCCGATGTCCCTGATGACCCTGATGTCTCTGATGACCCTGATGATCCTGATGTCGCTGACGCCGCCGATGTTCCTGATGTCCCTGACGTTGCTGATGTCCTAAGGATTCCTACTGTCCCTATTCTTCCAAGTGCCCCCCTTACTAGACGAAACCCTCCCCGTAGAGTCCGCTTCAGGATGGAAGCCACTCAGTGCCCCTCTTAGTGATTACATAAAATACTAATAATAAAAGAAATAAACACTCCCTAATAGAGTCCGCTTCAGGATAGAAGCCACTCAGTGCCCCTTTTAGTGATTTTATCAAATATATAAAAAAAAGAAATACACATTTCCTAATAGAGTCCGATTCAGGATAGAATCCACTCAGTCCCTTTCTTTAAGTGTTCCCCTCAGCACCGGTTCCTCTTCATGATGTAAGTCACTCCGTGTTCTGGTGGGGAAGTAAATATATAGTGAAGTGTTTAAGTTAGTTTCCCCAAACGAAAATACTTACAGAATGAACCATAAAAGAAAAAGTAACAGAAATATCAATAAGTCTATTAAATTTAAAAATGACTTATTTTCATTATTCAGATGTTAATAATTAAAAATTGTATATTAAAAATATTACATTTGTTATATTATATTAAAAATATTATCAATATTTGATAAAAATATATATATTTTATAAAAACTTAGTTTTAAGCAATAATAATGAACTTTTAACAATAAACTCCATCTTGTGTTTATATTATGTTCAGAATGTGAAGGCAAACGCCATCTACCGAAAGCATCTGCAATGTTTCATTTTATTATATTTACAAAAATCCATTTTTAGAAAAGTTAGACCATAAAATATAATTTTTTTTTAAATGTATATAAAATATTATAATAAAAATAAAAATAAAAGTTATAAATTGGTCAAATGTAAATAGTAATAATATTTGTATAAAAACTTGATTATTATATATGTAACTTTTTTTATTATAACTTTGTACGACTTTTTCGTTAGAAATAAATAATCTGGATTTCTGCTTTTGTCTTATTAGCCTTTAAAAGAAATAATTCGTAGCGCTTTGCTACAACTATAGAGATAATTTGCTAATATAGAACAAAAAGCGGAAATATCAGATCCGACCTACGAAGCCAAGAAGAAGAAGCTCTGCAAGAAGTTGGACTCCCTCGTCTCTCTACTAGAAGTTGGATTGCCTCGTCTCTCCCCCGGAGTTGGACTACAAGATCTCCGACTGGCCCTACGTCTCTCCCTCTCTCTGAGCCTACCAAGAGGCTTAGGAACTTTCCCAGGGTTACCAAGAACCCTTTGGAAGATCTTCAAGAGTTTCTCCTGTCGGTGGATGGTCTCCATGGATGGTGCTTTCACCTGACCTCCGAGATTCTCCAGTTCGTCTACCACCTAAAAAGTAGTTTAACTACTAAAGAGATAATTTCGCAGGTAACCGCTGAGGTTACCTGTCATAGAGATAATTACAGAGAGTATAAAATACTCTCTGTCCCTTCCAGATTGTCCCACGGTTGGCCAGAAGAACACCCAGCCTCCTGTTTAGCCAACGATTTACCAACGAGCTCGTGCAGATCAGCCTACAACCGCCTTTGCCTTAGCCGGACTTCATACGAACCAGTCGACGGCTTATCCTGAAGTCGCGCAGACTGACACCGCTGCATACACAGCCTTAGCCCGAACGTTACTCGCAAAAAGGCGGCTTAACATCCAAATACTGGTTATAGGTAGTGAAGTTAAAGAGATAACCGATAATTATTGCATTCCCATCCGATAGCCAGTCCTACAGAATTGCTGATCATCCTCCGTCGCTATATAGTTGTCATACCAGATAATAGAATATCATATCGAGTGGTGACCATATAACTGATAATAATATAACCAGAACTGACGACTATATATATATATATATATATATATGGTAGATATATATATATATATATATATATATATATATATATATATATATATATATATATATATATATATATATATATATATATATATATATATATATATATATCTTTCTGTCCTCATGTAGGAGGGCTGAAAAAGCTCTGTCAAACCTCTCTCATATATAAATTTAATCAATCTACCAAATTTTTTTTTTTATGTTTAAATTCTGTTTATGACCCATTAAGTTTAGGTTACAATAAGTTTTGTTAATTATACTCAGTAAATATGTGTATACTTAACAAAACTTATCAATTTTTCGAACCTAAAAACAATAATTTCTATATTTATTTCTTTGGTTATTTTATTAACAAAATACCAGCAACGTTAAGTCGGCAACAATTATTTTTTAACTGATTGTTTTGAAAAAATAGTGATTTTTTTGAGAATCCGTTAATATCAACTATTACCAATATCGAATCTAAAATCGATATAATATTGAAAAAAAATATAATATTCCACAAAAGAAATGTAAAATAATACAACTAATAAAAACATTAACTCTACAAGATGTGAAAATAAAAACCAATTTTCCCCAATTTAAATTTAAAACTTCCAATTTCTTTAGTACAATAAAAACCAATTTAGCTTCGATACTAATTTTCGTATTAGCGCTATTCCGTGTCGCAGTCTGTCGTCCATGAGAGAAAATTCTACACGGCCATTTTCTCACTCGGACAAGCCCTTGGTGCACACACGAGTTGCAGAAGCGTCGATTGTTTCAATGTCCACTCTTAACGAGGAACATTTTAGGGGGCCACCGTCAATAGTTTAATATTGTTCTACACTCTTATATATATATATATATATATATATCTTTGAGTTATATTTTATATATATCTATATATATATATATATATATATATATATATATATATATATATATATATATATATATATATATATAAATATATATATATATATATATATATATATATATATATATATATATATATATATATTATTACAAAGCCCAATACTTATCATCTAATGCACCTAAAAAGACTAACTGATTGATATGCTCGGAAGTCAATCTATTCCTTTCATTTGAGTAAACATTGTTTAATAATGAAACTGTTATATAT
>JABUQX010103102.1:0-20084 GCA_015478945.1 Trachelipus rathkii | reverse complement strand
TAAAAGATAATAATATTTACAACTTTTTTAAATGATTTATTTACTTATTTTATTGTTTATTTTTTTTACACATTGAAACCAATCACTTGTAATAACGAAAGAAAGGAAAGATAACGGGGGATTGGAAAAATAACGATTTCAGGCAATTTGAATTAAGGAGGATGTAGAAATATTAATTCAGAATTTGGATAAAAATTTGACTAATATAAAAAGAAGAAAGTAAGTAAAAGCAGAAATTAGAATAAATTCATTATTGTAAATGTATATGAGAAAATCTATCTGGTTGAATTGTGGAAATTTCAATCAAAATAGTAGGTCATAATTCCGCCTCGTCGCTAAAAATGAGAATCTTCTTTTTTTTAAGTTAACTTAAATTAAAAGTTTTCAGAAAGTAGTAGATCAAGGATTAGGATATAATAGAATATAAGAAAATATAACATAAGAGGTGGAGAAAACCTTGCTATTTTCCAATATTCGCCTGGAAATGCTTTATTGGTGATTAAAATCTTATTGGAAATTTCTCGTAAATATAAATTTGCATTCCTACTAATTAAAAAGATGAGCAATGAAAACTAGATATAAAAATCTAATAATTTATTTAGAATAATTAAAAGATGTCTTAAAATAGAATCAGCAATGGAATTTGCCTCATAAATGAGACAAAATCGAATGCAAATTTTCGATTGTATAATTTTCTAATATTCAATAATATTTATTAAAGCATAAATTATATTTTTATAATTTCAAATCATCAAATTGATGGTTTATATTCATATATAATATATATATACATCCATAAATTTTTTCGTAAAATAATGAAATTTATGGACAAAAGGTTCAGCGATGTTTCAAAAAATTTAGGTAGATTTCACGTCGCGATTTCCGTGCATGTAATTGTAACTAGTCTGTTTTGGTATTTTAGTTTCGCGTTGGTGGTATGGAAGGGGGGGGGGCAAGTTAGGTTTTTCCCTTAGACAGAGTTCTTCTACTCTGATTTATAGTAAATAATTAGTTTCCTCTATTTAAACCTTGCTTGTACGTTCTAAATGGCCTCTAGCCTTCTTTGTAAGAACTAGAATCATTGAGGAACAAAAAGTTATTATTGGAATTCATCTTCTCACTGAAACACTTTTTGTGTCTTCAACGAAGATTATTCCTACAAATAATTAATTGATATAAAAATAGCATTAATAATAATTATTATTATATTATTATCTATCATAACTATGATTGTGTAGCTAATATACTGCTTTCTATTATTTTATTATTTATTGATTATTATTATTTTATTATTATTATTATATTATTATTATTATTATTATCATATTATTATTATTAATTACGATTATTATTTATATTATTGCTTTCGTAGTCTAATTATAGAAAGTAACTTAGCAGAAGTATTACTGTTATTGTTACGCGTATTATACAACAAAATATTGTTATTATTATTTTTCTTATCTTCATTATATTGAGCAGAGTTTTTTTCATATTTGTCCATTCCGAAAAAATATATATTTTCAACTTCGAAATTATACTACATCTTGTTCCGATAACGTGAGTTATTACATATTCGAAGTCAGAATAACTTTTATAAAAATAAATCTTTAGCATTAAACGCCGACTTAGCTCTAAAATAAATTAATTCATTTTTCAATTAAAAACATATACTCAATAATTTCGATTGAATTTTAATGCAACAAAACTATATTTTCGTCCCCAATTCATCATAAACTAAAAACTTCAGTTCTTTATTATGGGCATTCAGGTCTATATAGCCAGGCTAATTTACAGAGTCAATAATTATTCTTCATTCCTTTATACTATATATTTAGTAATTCTCTGGTCCAACGGAGGACACCGGGTTATAGTATATAGACAAATTTATATTTCCAACGTTCATTGGTACTATCCAAACTATCGAGCAGAAAGTAGGTACCGCGCCAGGAGATTTGTTTGGAGTGGAATAAATGTGATTAATTTGTGAATCTTGGTCTTCATTAGCCAGCTACCTGGACTTGGTCAACAATCCCACATTTAAGTGCGCTCACGTGGATGAAATTTTCGATCCATCGTTGTTAACACTTCATATTTATTTTTTTTTTTTTGATCCTTTAAAAATTTATTGGTACCAACTTTTGTGAGTCATAAATACTTGGCACACGAAATTTCAAAACAATTTCATAAAATTTAAATATTTACCACCTTTTTAAACTATTTTTTATAATAGTTTTACATATTTTTTCATTGTTTTGACTCGTGTCAATAATATTTTCCCTTATATATTTTCGACTCTTTTAGGGCCTTTTTAATTTTTTTTTGTTTGTGTGGGGGCTTATGAGAGACTAGTCTGTCTCCAGTTTTTCACATCAAATTTATTGGCTCCATAGGATTCATTAAATATTTTATTAAAATTTTTCGGGGAATTCGATTAACTTCCCCCCAAATTGCGGGAATAGATTTTTATTTTCATATTATACATTTAACATTGATTATAATTCCTTTCGACAATTTGCAACAGTTACACTCATAAAAAACATATTACTGTAAAAATTTTTAATATCAAAAATATATATACTGTAGATGATATTATATACATATATTATTTAATATTTACATTTTTTTTATATCATTATTTTTAATACATATAAATTTAACTATTAATAATGCCTATTGTAGATCATTAAAATATTTGGTAATATATATTATTGTTATATATAATATATATATATATATATTATATATATATTATTTAATATATAATATATATATATATATACTACTATATATATATATATAAATAAATAATAAACTTTCTTTATTATTAGTAACACCCTAGTTAAACCACTACGATATTACACATATCAATAAAAAAATATTCAATCAATTGGAAGTTTTTTTTATGAACTTATTTCATTTTTTTATATCAGAAATTTATTTCTCGGTTGTATGTGAAGAAAATTTATTTTCTCTCTTTTATAGTAAATAGAATTAAATTTTATTTTAATTTTGTTATCATCAAAAATATTTCTTTATGTTTCCAAAAGTTTCCCATCGAAAAATTTATTTTCAAGATTTATTATACATCTTTTTTTTATATAGTAATATATATTCTATATATATATATATAATATATATATACTATATATATTATATTATATACTTATATATATATATTATATATTATATAATATAATAATATATATAATATATATAAATACCATCACTGATCGTAGGGTCAATATATTTATTTGTTAAGGAACAAAGTACTTTCTAATTTAAGAGCTTTCGTCGAAGGAAAGCGAGTATACTTTTCGTTGCGTTATTATAGTATTTTTTATAAATTTTTTGTATTTAATAATTACGAAAATACTTAGTATACAATTTGATGATGTTAGTGTCACGAGATATCTTGCTATAAATTTTTTATAAATATTTCATCTAGCGCTTTATACCGGTACATTGAGGCCGGTTCATCGTCAACATTTTTTGTGACATTTATTAAATTACTTTAAATCTTTATAGTTTTGAATTTTTTTTAATATTTTTTATATTTCTAAACTTCTTGTCTACGTAAGTTCTTAAACAGTAATTTGTTTGTTTATTTTATTTTCTATTTACATTATATTTAATCTTATAGTTAAAAGTTTTAATATCTTTGTTTATATTTCTAAACTTCTTGTCTACTAAGTACTATGTCGATGATACAATATTTTTTACTTGTACAATTCATATTGTACTCTGTACGTTCAACATTGTGTATATATTTATTGACCATTAATATTTGAGTCACATGGCTTCTCACATCGACCTTTCGGCGCTGACTTGAGGTCTTTACTCTCTATACAAGAGAGAGGACACTTTGCGGTCTCGTGAGAGCAACCTCACGAAGCCGACTTTTGCATTTTATATTCCAACCTGAATACTACTCAGTTGGACACTTATTGAAAATTAAAAAACCTGGATTTAGATTTAGACAATATTAATATAAAGCTTATTAGAAATTTGCGATTGAGGAATTCGCCTTTTAAAGATGTGTAGCTTTGAATTCATTGTTTCTCTTCTTAAATTTGTTTAAATAATCGATATAAGTAAAAGTATACCAACCAAACATTTCCGGAGCCGTGACACTATAGGCTTCCTTATAGATGATATCTGTTTTGAGGCCAAAAAATTATTTGATGAGAGAATACCCATTAAATACAAAATATCTACAGAGTCGAACAATTAGATATTTAATGGTGAGGGTTTGAGAGATATGATTCTCTCATACAAAAACATTATTTCTGAAAAGTTCTTTACAGTAGATATTAATTGTTTTCAATATGTCTATTCCTCTAAAAATACTATATCACTACTTGAATGTGCTTTCCTTCATATTGAATGTGTAATGTAAAACAAATATTAGCTTTTGAGTGTGAGGACATCTCATTCTCTTTTTGAAGACGGTCATACTAGTATAAATAAACCATCTTTGTTTTAAGCTTGTTTTTTATCAATCATTCTGTGCGGACTGTTTAAGGCGTCAGCCTTGATCTTTTTGCATTCACGGAGGAATCATTCGTCTATATGTGAAGATGCTTGCACCAATCAACTCTGAAACCTGAAGTGATTCAGAGGACAGTTGCGATCTCATAATTTTATCCTTCGAGGAAGTATAAACATCTTTTTGAAATTTAGAAAATAATAAAAGATTAGCATCATGAATTATCAAATAATATAAAAGTTACATACACCAATAATTTCCATTATATAAAAAGAATTGTTCTTTCAACAGAAGAAATTATCATTAAAATTATTAACTAAGTGCCCTTTAGAAGGCACTATAATTATTTCATCTTTTGATTTAAATTGTTTCTCACCTTTCCCTATTTTTAGATACACGCCTAACCTTCTTTAAGAATAACTTCTACATTTAAATCTTTTATCTATCGCTAGATATAGTTAACAGGTCCTCTCTGAATTGGCTTCCTCCACGAGTTAGGACGAATCCATTTGATTTACTTTTCCAGAAAGCAAGGGAATGATATACTTATAGAAATATGATTGAATAGTATAAATAATTATAAAAATATTAATGAGGATTAGTTCCTTTTTCTATTATCACAAACAATTGAGGGATGAAATTTATTTCATTGTGGGAATTAATTTAATAAAAATTTGAATTCTCATAGTATGAGGTGAGCCTTTTGCAGTTTAGGTTCTTGTAAAGAGATCAATCTATATATAAACTTTACAAATATTTAAATTTCAAAATTGGTATAAAAAATTGATGTGCGATAATCTCAAAATTGGTCACTTTTCCAAAGAAATGTTGTACTTTAGGACTAAAAGCTGGACTATTGTCATTTTATCAATAAAATTTGTTCTTATCTCTATCAGAGATAAGACTTATAAATTCGATTAGAAAATTTGCATTTCTTCTCTTAAAAAGAGAAGTATCACTCCTGTCTTTTTAAATCAAACAGAACTCACATTTTCTTTGAGAAAAAAAATTCTAATACAACAATAAAAAACATCGACTTCTACCAAAGGAAGTATTCCACAAAAGTTTGATGGCTAAAGGTGTCTCTTTGAATATGGACCACCCCAAACACCTCTTATTTACCATAACAGGTTGAGAGAGTAATTAATGAGGGAACTCTGATTTCTTCATCTACCACCCTTAAACATAACTCTTGAATGAAGGTTATGTCCCTCTGAGGAACAGGAGGACCTTATAATTATGGGGTGTGTTCCCTCTTCCTCTAATAACACTTTTTTACCAAAGTAAGTCAAATGAGCTTACAAACCACTTGTCCGGGAACTTTGTGACGGACCTTAAACAAATTTGATAACAATGGGGGGATAGGGTTTGAGCACAATCAAATATCTATCTACCCCTCTATTTTGTCAAATGTACTGTTGGCAAGTACTTTCTATTTTTTGTACGCTATGAGAAGTTTCACTTGTATCTTTTTGTTCTTTTGTTTGCTCTGGGGTTGCAACCCTCCTTAGGTTTACAGTTAGTGTTTAAGTGTTTTTTAGTTTCTCTGAAAATTATTGTCTCGCTGAGACTTTTGGGAAATTCCCACTATTAAAAATTATTATTTTAGGGTAAATACCTTTGTTTTAGTGGTGCTTTTAGACCACTATTATATCTTTTTCAGTTAAAACTCATCAATATTTAGTTTTAAGTTTTTCTCTTCCCTCTCTCGTAGGTGCCGAGGGAGGAGCTGTAAATAATGCGCGACCATTAAATATTTGTCTTTAAAAATAGATTCAATTTGTATTGTCTCCAACTGAGACTTAGGGGATTTGGAGAATTGGAACACTTCCCCTTTCTTACCTCTGCGGAGGTGGGAAACATACTTATCATAAAATTATTTTTGGAACATTATATATTGTCCACTGAGACTGGGGTGGACCACTCTTAAAATTTTGTAACATTTTAAAAATTATTTTATTAATCGTTTATTGTTCCTTGAGACTTGTGAGAAACTCAACTTTATGAATTCCTCTTTCCCATATAGGAGTTTATAGTATCTCTTTATGGATTTCTTTTACTTCACTCCTCATCAGTGGTTGGGTCTGTAAGTATCTATTCATTATTGTCAAAAAATTAAAAATTAAAATTTATAATTCAATTACAATTTGGAAATTGCAAGCATCGCATTCTTAAACTGATGTCAATGTACTTTCGGTTTCTCTGCTCAATGAAGGGCAAACTTACGTCATTTGACTCCCTTTACGTTATATGTATTTTTTAATATTTATTGATTCTTCACGAAGAGAGTCATTTACTTCATTACTTCTTCTCAGGACCTTGTAGGCACAACTGCTAACGTCGGTCAAGTATATTCGTTTAATTAGCTTCGCGTTACCTTATTGTCCTATGCCATTAAAACATGTATTTCATATATTTCTCTTACTATTGAACATTAATATCTAATAATTTTTACTTTATCTTTAATTCAACGTGACTGTGGATTCTCTCACGTGTCCCAGGATCTTCAAAGTAGTTTAGCTCCTTTTGTCGCAATTAGGGCGTGATTCTTATTCAGGTTGTGTTGTTGCGGAATACTGACTGGTAATGTATTTCGTGCTATGTATTATTCGTTTCATTGCATTTATTCACTAAAGGTTGATGACCTTATAACTATTCTTCGAGAACAGTAGTCTTGGGATGGAAATTTCTTTGTGGGAGAAGGGTTTCCGTATTTCCCTTGACTTTGTTACTGTTGGTGGTTCGGGATTAATTAACCACCGTTTATCTTAAAAGGAAGGAAACCACTCCTTTTAAGTCGAAGTGTCATTTACTTATGTAGTTGTGATATTTTGAATAGAGTTATCAGACGTGGAGTTAAGTTATTTAATATGCCGAGGTGACCATCGACACATCAAATTTCATTTTCCGACAAGTTCACTGGCGAATAAAGAATTTTATATTATTTTCTATATTTCTTTACAGTTTTTCGGAAACAAACTATATTTTTTCTGTTGTGGTTTCCTTTGGGTGTGTGGAAATATTCAGTAATTTTTATATTTACGTCATAAATTTTCGTAGGCAGATATTTTTTATTAAGGTCAATGGCTTGTATTCGCGAGGGTGGTCAAATTTTAGTTGGGAGAGTCGTAATTGCACTGACCATCATATTCTTATTATTAAGTATAGTTAAAATAATAAACTATTAATATTTTATAACGCATTTAATATAAATTAAAATTAATTAATAAAATTGCTTTGTAAGGCGCTATCTTGTGAACAAAAATCCTCAATACGATACCGTATACATCAATAAGGTCGTAGATAGTATCCCTTATATTGGAGCTACGCTTTTTGAACACACATATTATTCATTTAATAATAATAGTATCAAGATTTGGGACCTGAGTTACCTTACTTAAACGGGGTTAGGGGTGGAACCCCCCCATATTTTTTTGTTAAAATTTCACGATTTCTTAATCATGTTCAAAACTATTATTGTACAATTTTAGCAAATATGTATATTTCAATATTATAATTATATATATTATATATTATTATATATTATATATAATATAAATATTATATATAATCGTATGTCATATTATCTCTTTATGTTAAGGAAATATTTATGTATTTTTGGATTCAAAAACTAAGTTAATATTGAGTAATAGATTTCTTGTATATATATGATTTCGACGTATCGAGTAAGAGCGGTAAACCAGAGGGAAGAGAAATAGAAACATCGAAGAGACTGGGAAGATAGAAAATCTTAAAGTGTTTTTTGGAAGAAGGGGTGATTATGGAGAGGCACACTTTGCACCAAAACTATGCATTTAGGTAAGTTTATCTGGATATGGTTTACATTTATTTACATCCTCAAATTTCAAACTTTAGTTTATTAATTAATATTTAGTTAGCAATTATTGGTTAATTCCAGCAACAATTATTTGTCGCAAATTTTTTTATTATCTGATAAGTGTTAAAAAATTGGAAGTAAATAGTGTAGTATAAGGGTAGAACGTAACAAGCAGGAGCTATTGGTGTGAGGCTCATCTCGAAGGCTTCGCTCGATATATGAAGATTTCTCTCGTCTATAGCAGGAGCTGAACCCCTTCTATCATATTTTTTTAATGTTGTATTTGCCAACTTGAGCTTAACCTTATCAATCACATAACGTTCATATATAAGTGCAATATTATAAATGAATACTATGTGATTGATATATTCTATTGATCTACATTTATCTCATAGTTTTATTTAATGTTTTTTTTATGCTGAAATTTATTTATTTCTATATTTATATATCTATTATATATAACAGATATAATATACTATAATTAAACTTCCTCTCACAAATTGAGAAAAATGAACCGATTAAACGGTTTAATTTAAAATTGTTTAGAGAAACTCGTGAAAACTAATCCTCTGAAATTGTTAATGATATAGAATTACTGTACCATACAATTGTTTATTGATCAAAGTTGTATTAATTATAGACATATTTGAACCACTTGCCAAATGGCATCATTTGAAATTATCATATTTGAAGTTGTCCCTTTCCCTTCTTCGCTTGCCAGGTGTTCGGATATAGGGATGTGTTAGTATTTTAAGTGGTCTTGACAACTAATCCTCTGAAGTATTGTTACAATGATAATTCTCTTCGCACGAAAAGTCCGCAAACTTATAGAATGCTTTCCAGCTTCACTAAGAAGCCCAATTTGCCAATTCCTGAGAATTATAATTGTAAGTATTTGAAAAATTAATGCAAAATTCTTAGAAAGAATATCTTAATTTGTATTAATTTATGTACCGTTTTAATATAATTTCAGCTCCTGCTCGTGGCGGGAAAGTTAAGAAAAAAGGTGCCAATGCTTCTTCGTATTCTTTACCCGATCCAATATATCCCCAAAAGGCCAACAAACAGGTTAGTTTAGTAAATAAGAGATATTTGAAAAGTAAAAATGCCGTCCAGGAAAAATTTCTAAATCATTTTATTTTGAAATTGACCTGCAGCAACTTCAAAACATACTTTTTTATATACGGTACTTCAACATTGTCACCATGGGCCTTGATCGATTTAGGGAGTCCGGGAACAAATTATACCGTCTGCTCTCGTAGCCACATCACTGCGTCTGTGACCTCATTGTCATCATTAAACTTTTTTCCGGCTAGATGGTCGTTCAACTTAGCAAGTTATAATCGCTTGATGTGGGGGACTGGGTTGTGCGAAAGATGGATCAAAATCCAGCTTAAACGTCTTCAACGACTGTTTGAACGGGTGTTATCGTGCGCTTGGTAGATTCCTTGCCGTTTGTCTTGTATCACCCGAAGTAATATTTTTAGGGTGTTTGTACAGTATACAGCAACATATAAAGTCTTCTCATAAGACAGATAGGAATTGACACTTATTTAAAATACACTATAAGCATAATGCTGGTGCGACTTAGGCCAGGTGAGTTCTGTCACGTGACGCGAATCCTAGAAGACGCGACACGGATTCTCAATATGGGAAAAAAATTCCTTGGAGTACTACTTGCTTTGGATATAAAATTACCTTGGATTACTACTTGAATTGTAAAATTACCTTGGATTACTACTTGCTTTGTATATTTACTTTCCGAATATACCTCATTTATACATTTACAGTAAAGCAAAGTTATAGACTGGAAAGAATTTTTTCTGTTGCAATAAAACAGCGGTTCTTAGACTGTGATAGCAAACCCCAGGGATCATCGATATCATCAAATGTTGCTCGTGAATACTTGAAGAAACGTTACTACGATCTTTCTGCATTTATAATAGAAAGAAAGAAGAAATGAATGAATGAGAAGCGGAGAGGTAGAACAAATGTTAATTTCCCTTCCTTGTTTGTGTTAGCTTGGATTTAATATGGGATTTTATTTTTTTTATTTTATTTTTTTACATAAAAAAAAAAAAATCCGCGTCCTCGTGATAGAATTTTTATTTTTGAGAATAAAGATGCCTAAAAAAAAAAAAAAAAAAAAAAAGTTTAATTGAAACACATTTTGGAATTCTTAAGAAATTTCTGTATCTATAATTTTTCAATTGTTACAGAATAGGCGACTATATATGAGTCACCTTGAAAAGTATTCTTTTCTCTGTCAGTGGCTAGACGCTATGGGAAAGATATATGTAAAAATGCAAAATAGTCTTTTTCGCTAAACTTTTTCAAAAATAAAACAAAAAGTCATTGAAATGGTTGATAAACTTATATAGTCAGGGTGTAGGATACAAGTTTCAGCTCTTAAGCCCTATATAACAAACAAGCTTGTTAGTAAAATACAGCACCAGTTTTCTCACTAGTTATAATTATATGAGTAAGTGTTCCATTTTTCTCCAAATATTAGAAGACCCTATATTGAATGCACTGTAGTGTTTTAAATCTTAAGTTAAGTATTGGTGTTACACGGAGACAAAATATATTTACATATGGCCGGTGGTAAATTTGAAAATTAATGTAGTGGTTTTTTATGGTTTCAGATCCCTCCCCTCCCCTCCCTCCTCCCATCTTCACACACAAAAACATCAATTTCTTATTAAAACATTTTATTTTGCTTTGAATTGTCTCCTGCTTAAACTCTTCCATGTATGAAATTTCTCACACAATGCCCATGCATTAGGGTCAAGTCTGGCAACCTCATGGCCACAAGCTGTCAGTGAACAGCACGATCGAGGTCAAAATTGCTCCTTCAAAAGATTAAACTTGAATAGAATATTGAATGACTTGAATTATATTTTGATATTTTAGTTAACGTGATGATTCGCAGACATGCTTGAATCTCCTCTACGATATTCTGCGTAAAAGCTTTAAGATGGTAACATCTAGTGTGTTTCAGTCTGTCGTAGTTAGCAATCTTGGATCGGATGACTTGGCTATCTTACTTTTTTTTTCAAACATCTTTTATGACAAATGGCATATGCGGCGGACGACCCTATCCTCTGAGACGTCCCGACAAGAAATCTGTCCCGTAATATACTATGTGCAGTATCCGTTTATACCCTTTAAGTCGTTCACCGCGAGGACGTCTTTCCTCAAACATTATCGATATGTATGAATTGAAATTATATTTTGTAAATTTTAAATTGGTAACATCATGTTTTCTTAGTTAGCCAATTTAGGAATTGTATTTTTTTTTTTTCAAACATTTTTTATTGAAAATTTGGCATATGCGGCGACGGCTCCTTCTCCAGCAAATCCCTAATATATATTTTAACCCTTAACTACCCAGGGTCTCTCCCAAACTTTGAGATCAACTGGTACAGTGAGATTCCAAAATATTGGGAATATTGGCCTATGGCGCCTAAAAAAAATAACAGTTTGGAAAAATTAAATGATTAGTGATTATAACAGATCAGTTAAGGGCAGATCTGCCGCTACCGTAGTTCAATCGATAGAGCGACAGAGTCGCATGGCAAGGGTCTGGGTTCGATTCGATCCCTAGTCTGGATCCTAGGTAGAAATTACCAAGAGAAGTTCCCCTCCGTCAGTAGTGACAATTTATTACCATTTAAAAAAAAAATGTAATATCAGAAATGATGCGGAGAAAGTACAGTTGTCGGATTGAGAAACTTAGGGACAATTATTTTGGTATTTTAGTAGTGAGTTGAAAACAATGTTGATCAGTTTGATACTTATTTAATAATATGATAGTTTCAATCTGTATATATTTTATGCTGGTGCCTTTCCGTCAGCATTGTAAATAGTTGAATATTTTGAAAAATTAGTGAAATATATGTTAATTTACTTGAATATGAAGATTTGCAAAAAAAAAAATCATTTTCTAAACTTTTTTTCTTTGTGAAAAGTTTAGCGACATCTTTATGAGGCAAAGTTCTAAACCAAAGTTCTAAACCATTGTCCTAGATAGAGAAAGAATTTTTGCCATATATAAACTTCCCATAATTATATAATTTATATACCAAAGTTTCCTATTATATATATATATTATATATATATATATATATATATAACACGACTACAATATCTAATATATATATATATATATATAGTAGATATACTATATATATATAATATATATAATATATATATATATATATATATATATATATATATATATATATATATATATATATATTTTATTGTATAGTAGTGAGACTATGGTCTGAATAAGACAGTATAGAATACTGAAAGTTCAATGTATTTAGTATGACATAATCAGGGTTGTGCTAGGTTAGAATTTCCCAAAACCCGGATCCCGCATCTCAAATAGTGACTGTGGTGTGAAGAAAGGTAGAATGAGAGAAATAAATGAAAGATGTTGAGATGGTTTGGTCTTCATGTGGAAAGGGATGAATGATAGTCGGTGTATAAGCGGATGTATAGTGCGAGGTGATGGGAAACCCGACGGCTGGGAAGGACCGAAAGAAAAAGGGATTGAATCAGTAAACGAATGCTGGTGAAGCGAGGAAATTGAGTTGTAGCAGGAGAGAAGAATAGTTTTGGATTACAGGAGGGATGCGGGATGTGAGGGGTATGGTTGTGCCCACCCTGGGCCAAGGATGAACCTTACATTAACGATCTACCATGGTGAGGTCGTCTCTGTTTCCATGAAGCTTTTATAAGGGCTGATTTTTTCTGATTACTATGTTTTCTGACTCATTAAATGATGAGGCCGAAGCTGGGCTTTCTTTCGACTTTTGGTCATGTTCTTTCTACTGCTTTTCTTTTCCGATGCTTGTCGAGCACCTTACTCCCATTCTTGGGAAAAATAGAAGGAAAGCATAAAGATATATATATATATAATATATATATATATAGTATAATATAGTATATATACTATATATAATTATAATATGATATATATAGTTATATATATATATATATATATATATATGAAATAATGTTACGAACCACTAGATGTGGGTTGTGAAATTGCTGTTTTTGAGACAAGTTTGTTAGCCCAGATTGCCATCCGTTGGAAGGTGATGAATGCAACTAAAATTTCTGTTTACAATCATGTATATTATATATATTATATATATAGATATATATTATAGATATATATAATACTATAGTATAGATTATATATATATAGTCTATATATATATATACTTACATATACATACTATATATATATATATCCTATATTAATAAAATATATATTATTTTCCTAAACTTCTTCTACAATTATAGCTTTATACATACTATACTATATATATACATTTAAATAGAAGGAGATGCAGAGAGGAGTGTCGTAAAGAGTCATAACTATTCCTCCGGTTATAGTATATAATATAATTAATATATATACGTTATTATATCAATATATATATCCATTAACTTATCCTATATACACTTATATAATATTTATTATCAGTATTATATTATAGATATTATATATATATATATATATATATATATATACCACAATATATTTAAAACGTATTACATATATAATATATATAGATATAGATTATTTATTACTTTCATTTATAATTATTACCTTTTATACTTTATTTATTGCCCCTGCGGCGGGCACTCAGCATCGGTGGTGTTCGAAGTTCCGCTTCTCTATTAAGCACTTCTACGACTGTGCCTATACTGCTCACAACGGGAGATAGAAGGTTGACGTTGAAATCTATGTTTTATTCCTGAATCTGGGGTGATGTTTGGATTACTTACTCTAGAGCGGTAAATTGCTTATTTCCTGAGAGTGTGTTTGGAGTTAAAGATATTTCAGGGGGCGGGAGTTTATGAGGTGATTGTGGCGGCGTGAGATGCTGTGTAAAGTGTGTTACAAATGTATTTTGAAAGAGTGTGAGATATCAAGGAGGTGGGGTTCTATAGATTCGCCGGGAGAGTAGAAGGACATCTCAAGAGGAGGGGATCTTAAAACACGACGTTGTAGGGTGGGCGTGTAGGGTCAAGAGTCTGTGCCGTAGAATTGTGTTCCTATCATACCTAGATGATCCAAACTCGCACCACACACACTCTCCTCTCCTCTGAATATCAAGCAAGGACGACAGTATGTTGGCAGTTTTGTTGTGTTGAATAAAATCATATACTCGTTCTCAAGAGCGTGATTCTTCAGATGTGCGTTTGTAATGTAATCTATTGAAGTATAGCGAGAGCATCCGAAATGACCGAGCACTCACAGACTAATGTATATCACTAGACTGCGGTGTCAATTCGTCTAGAGACCACTAAGTCTTCGGAATAGCCGTGTGAGCATCTCTGTATCCTGTGACTGAATCTGTTTAATGAGATACCATGTACCCTATCTAACGAGATATAATTATCAAGATGTACACCTATATTTATTTGCTGTACTATATGTTTGAATGCGAGGTGACAAAGGTGAAGCTGGGTGTTGCAAAGTTATTCCGAAATTATTTTAGGTATTTTGTTTAGGGAGATGATAGAGTTATTTAGGGTTACTTGTGGGTGAAGGGATGATTGGTGTATGTCTGTGGTGATTAAGGTTATAAATGGGTTTGGGGGTAGGGATATCGGCTGTAAAGAGGTTAAACAGGAATGGAGATAAGATTTAAAAATTTTTGAATGAGAATGTTTCTAGGTACTCTGTCGAAGGCCTTACTAATGTCAATAATCAGGAGTATTGTTTTGTGGGATGTGTTCTGTTTAACCCTTTTACGATGTTTTGTATGATATTGTTAGGGCTGTTGAGGTAGTATGGGATTTTTTAAAGCCATGTTGGTGATTTAGGGAGTGAAAATTGGGTTGGACTTTGGTGAGTATGATCTTCTCCATTAGTTTCCACAAGGAGGAGAGGAGCATATGGGAGGTTGGGATCTTTTCTGGGTTTTAATTTTTGTATAATAATTGCTTTTTCCAGTGTGGAGGGATATGATTAAAAGACGAGGATTTGTTGAAGATATTTGTAATTAATGCTGTGGGTCCAAAGTGTTGTATGTTCAGGTTATAGATGTTGTCCGGACCGGAAGCTGGGGAGTTTTATAAGGTTTTGATAAGTATAGTTATTTCTTGTGTAGAAAATGGAGGTAGGGGTTGATTTCTAATTGCGCTTTTTTGAGTTTGCTCAATATTTTTCTTATTTGCGTAGGTAGGTTTGTTGGAGATATTGGAATAGTGTTGTGCAAGGATATTGCAGTGCTGTTTGTGGGGAGGGAGGGAATTATTGTGTCCTTGTAAAGCTTCGTTTGTGGGTGGAGCGTAGTTTTGCGAGTTATGGAGACGTTTTATTACTTGCATTGTTCTTTTTTCTTCAGGCTTACCCATATTGTCGATTAGGTTTTTCTTGAATTTTTGTTTTATGGGTGAGGGTGAAATTGCAGATTTGTGTGTTTAAGGGAGATCATTTGTGCAGTCAGGTCTGGAATATAAGTTTTTTGTTAGCGAATGATATTTTTTTCTTTTATAAAGTTTCAAATTTCTGGTGTTAATGAAAGTTTGTAGTGTTTCTGTGGCCTTTTAGTATGTGAAAGTTTGATGTTTTTTGGACTAATTCTGGTGAGTTTCACTCTATGGCTGTAGCAGATGAGAGAGTGCTGAAATTACAACTCTCAGTTCACGAGGCTATGGCTGTGATTCGATTGTATGAGTATGAAGTTACTGCTTGCCTTGCTTTTTTGTAGTTTGTAAAGGTTGAAGTTATTTTGGGGTTGACTTTTTTTTGTTGTTTTTTATGTGATTTAATTATTGGGAAAAAAATATTTCGGGTCTGGTTTAGGGAAGATTCAGATTTTTTCGTCTGGTCTGTCCTACCCTAACTTTTCTCTTTGCGTAGAACTCGTGCGTCCCTCTCCCCGGATACTATTGACTCGCAATCCGAGTGTTGTAATAGAGAGATGGAGAAGAGAAATGAGTCAGGGAGATGTCTTGGGTTTGTTTTTGGAGGATCGGTGGGAAGATTTGTTATCAAAAATTTAATATGTTTTAGAAGAATCAAGTTATCGAGAATGTGAATTTCGCGTTATCCTGAAGGATATTCTCTTCTACCAGGCGTGTTGATGGCGTTTGAAAGTTTCGCCTCCTATGTTATTAAATTGTTATTGATTTGATAGAGTGTAAGTTGGGTTTGTAATTGTTCGGGCAATATTGAGATGGGGGATGTATATATTTATGTTGTGGGAGGATTATGTTCACTGCATAGATAATAAAATGATAGATCATTTAATAAGTTAAGTTCTCTGAGGTTTATGTAGGATGCGTGTTTTGATTAGTGTAATAGAGTATGGTTTCCGGGTTGATTTCAGAGTAAATGGGTCGTATCCGTAAAGTGGTTGTTTATGAGGTATTTTGTGGTATGTGGGCTTCATGTATTAGAGCTATGAAAAGTGATTGGGTTAATATTAATAGCGGAGTGAGGCAAGATGGTTAGCTCCCCTTGGTATATTCAATTTGTAATGGATGCCCGTTATGAAGAGATAGAGATGGGGCGGTGGCGGAAATGGTCGTTAGAATGATGGAGACAATGGAGTTGTGAGTGGAGGGTGCCTCATTATATGCAGATGATTTTGGTTTTGTGTGTGTGAATCCTAAGATGGTTTGAGAGATTCGGTAGAGAGATTTGGCAGGGTGGGGTAAAAGAGGGGTTTGAAAGTAAAACGTAGGTTAGAGCAGGTTATGGTTGGTGAGTAGGACGTCCTCGGATGTGAAGTTACGTTAATGGTGACAGAGGGAACAGTGGATATATAAAATATTAGGAGTATAAGTTGGATGAAAAGGGAACGGATTGATGCAGAATGTAGTAGGGAAAGTTGTGAATGGCAAGGAAGGTGTTGCTGTTCAATTAAATAGTTCTGGAGCTCACCGAGAGAACCAGATCCTCAAAGTGCCTTGGGTCTTTACATCGAGGGTATGTTTTACCCTGTCGTTACTATGACATATAACATCATACAAAATAGATCTAAAGTTCAATGTGTTCAGATGACCAATCTTAGGGCTGTTAGCGGGTGAAAAGAATTGATAAATGAGGAAGAACGTATTAAGAGTTACGTGGTTGATAGAAGGTGAATAGAAATAAAAATGAAAGTACGTAGAGATAGTTTTGGTCATGTGGAAAGGCAGGATATGACAGTCGGATAACTGGTTAGCGGATAGCTCACCAGTGGTAACCTTTGTGGAGAAAACTATCAGGCTGGAGACGAAGAAAAAGGGCATATACTATATATATATATAATATATAATATATATATATATATATATATATATATATTAAATATATATATATGATATAGTATAATATATATAAGATATAGATATATATACTAATATATAACCACACACATAAATATAATAAATATTATATAGTATAATTATTATAATATATATATTATATATACTTAATATATCTTAAATTTTAATCTAATTAATTATTTGCTCATTTGATTAGCTAATAATTTATCCTTATATAGTTATATGTTTTCTTATTTGTTTATTTACTTTTTTATACGCTGTTTTCTTTTTTATTAATTTATATACTACTTATTAGGCAGATAGTGCCAACATGGAACTGAAGTACTTATTTATTTACTTAATTTGATGCCCCCTCCTACGAGAAGCTGGTATCCTTGGGGAATTTTGCCCCCCGAGTTGGCCCAACCCAGTGGTCCTTCAGGAAAGTAATAGCGTTAGCGGGCCTAGTGTTGGTCAAAGTCGAGCAGTTAAGTAATAGGGTCTTATGCCGTCCAGAGTCACAGAGAGACATCTTTGGAAGTTGGGGGGTAGGCGTTTATTTGTTTTACATCTCTATTGAAGGGAGTGGTAATGACCGGAGTGAAGTCGAGACAACATTACTCCAGTTTTTCATTCCTAGGATAGTTCTGAAAGGAATATTTTGTTTGGAATGTGATGCTTGGGTATGCGGAGATTGCTCTTTGGGTTATTTGTGTATGGGTGTGTTTGAGGGGGGGGGGTTGTAGATGTTTAAGTATTATGATTCTGGAGTGTTTTTTATTCCTTGCTGTGTGTGGGGGGACTGTTGGAATGTTCGGTTTTTACAAGTTGATCTATGGAAAATGAAGGTTTTGTTGCAAATCATTCTAGGTGGTTCTTTAGTTAAGGGAAGAATTTTTGTTTATTTGTAGATGATGAATTTGTGTAGTAGCAAGGCAGCCCATTATTATTCTAGGGCTTTGCTTTTTATGACTTCTATTTTATTTATGTTGGATTGTGATATTATTGCGCCCCTTGAAGGTGATGCGTAATTTATCAGAGCAGATTTCTGTCTGTAGACTAAGGCAAGAGTTTCTTTAAATTGGCCAAAGTGTTCCAGTTACTGTCTTCAATGCAGTGAGTTTGTGTAGCTCTTGAGGTGGTATTTATTGTTAATGTAAATGATGAATGTCATGTGGATATCAAAAGTTAACCCTAGCTGAAATGGTAGTTTTTTTAGTTGAAGAATGTCTACTGTTAGCAAGATATATTGTTGGGTGGGTGGTAAATTCTCTTTTGTCCGAAGCGATTAGTGTAATTGGATTTTTGTAATGAGACGGTTATTGTTCAAGTCGAATTATGTATTGTTGTAGTTCTCAAGATGCATTAAATGTAGATGGGTTTTGTGCAGCGATAGTTAGGTTCGTCGGCATAGCTTGATTCTTAAGGAATGGGATGTAGGATTATGTCGGCGAAGTTGAAAAAGGTGGCTCATTCATTTAAAATGGGGGCCAGGCCTTTGAGTACTCACAATTATGGGATGAGAAAACCGGGAGCTTTAAAAACTACGCTTGAAACGTCCTTTTTGTGGAACGCGGATGGCTGAGTGGAAAAAAGCTCTCCGGCCTCACCATGT
Organism: Trachelipus rathkii; assembly: GCA_015478945.1. NCBI lineage: Eukaryota > Metazoa > Arthropoda > Malacostraca > Isopoda > Trachelipodidae > Trachelipus > Trachelipus rathkii. The sequence goes on along the minus strand of JABUQX010103102.1, from coordinate 860 downwards.
GTGTACTCAGTTCCTGCGGGGTCCAAGGTTTCGAATTCCGCTGATGGAAAGTAAAATTTCCCTTGACTTATCTATCTATCTTTCTTCTAGACAAAAAATTTGCTATTATTATTAATTTTTTGTGACTTTAATGGGAAGATTTGTGTTTAGATTTTGTTCTATTAAGAGGCAACCTGGGGCTGAATCAAATGTCTTGATTATGTCTATAGCTACAAGCAATGTAGGGATGTGGAAAGTTTTGGTTGAAGCCCGTTAAAATGTGTTTGATATGATGGGTAAGGAATGTGGTGGTAGAGGGCTTTTGTCGGAAACAGTTTTGTGAGTTTGACTAGTGTGTGTGAGGGGGAGAGGCCTCAGTGAATATTTTGAATATTGTAGATGGGAGGGATATGGGTCTGTAGGAGGCAGGATTATTGGGGGTTTTGTTTTGTTTTGGCGGGCTTCTCCAGAAAACTGGTAGAGTGTAACGTCATGAAGCATTATATATTTCGGTTTGAACTGCGATAATGATTAGTCACAAGTGTTCGAGGTGAATATTGGATGTATTCCAGTCCTCCTTCAGTTTGGGAGTTATTAAAGTTTTTATTGATGACGGATATTTATAGGGGTCTGATTGAGAGTTCTTCTTGGTCGACTTTGTCATTTCTCGTCATCTGATTATTTGTTTATTTGTGGGGTTTTTGATTAACTTTTGAAAAGTGGGAAAAGAAAATAGTAGTACATTTGGTTTTTGGGCTGATTATTTTGTTGTTTTGTTCAAAAATTGTTTTATTGGTTGGTGGGGGTTGTGTGTAATTCTGGATTTTTTTTAATGTTATGTTTTTTTTTTATGATAATCTTACTGGCTATGATTGGGATGA